>CAUYLG010028323.1:0-135380 GCA_963573385.1 Cacajao melanocephalus | reverse complement strand
ATTTATCCACCTGTCGTCTTTGTAATTGCTGACTTTCAGATTGGGTCTGAGTGGACGTCCGGCTTGTTGGTGATGAAGTTTTTTCTGTTAGTTTTCCTTTGGCGGACGCCCCTTCCCCACAGAGCTTGGTCTTCCCGGGTTCAGCTGTGTTTACTGTGAAACACTCGGTCCTCAGCGCTTCCAATTGCTGTTCTCCTTGCGGTGGTGAGACCAGCCGAGCTGACTCAAAGGGCGCCCAGTCGCGTATACTCTGCACTGAGAAGCGCTGCGCCCCGCCGGGGCGCCGGCAAAACAGCTGTGCCGGCCAAAAGAGTCGTGCTGGTGACACGTGTGGCTCCTCCGCCGGGAATCTCCCAGTTTGTGGGCCACAGAAATTCGTCTGAAATTGCTGCGCCCACTCGCTCTCTGTGCTTTCACTGGGAGCTACAATCCTGAGCTGTTGTTAATCGGCCATTTTGGATCTCTCTCGTCTTTGTCTCTACTTCTAAATGACCAACTTGTCCTCAGCTTTCAGGTAACACTGGAGGATAAAAAAGCTGTCAGACCTTTCACCCTCTTATTCAACAGTCCCCCTAGATCCTGGCTTACCTTACTGACTCAGGCTTTAGAGGAAGGCAGCATATGCAGAAGCTTTATGACCCAATCTTAGTGGCTCCAAATAGCCCCTCCTCTAGGCTTGCCATACTATCTGAAATTCCCTCATGTGAGAAGTTGCCTTCTGGGTGAAGGTTTGCATCTTCAGGAATCCTCTGTTAAATTTCAGATAACCCCAACCTCGATTCTGTATGAACCCTTGATAGTCACTAGCATTTCAGGCCTTCTCAGCAGTTGGGCCTTTCGCACACCCACGGCTCCATAAAAACACGCCACTCAGGTGTTTCCCTGATTGACAGCAGCATCCACGCTGCTCACTCTCTCTGCATCTCCAGCTTTGCCCACTGCTTCCTACACTGTATTGAGTATTTCTGCCTTCTGATCCCATGCTGCACTTCCCTGTTGAAGGTTTTTCCTTACATCTCTGATTTATCCTTTGCATTCTTTCTCAATCACAGCCCAAAATGTTTACCCAGTCACCCTGCTCTGGATTATCCTGGTTAAATACCTGGATGGTTACCTGGGATGGTTACTTCTAAATGCTTCTCATCTTTGCCTGGCAGGGGAGACAGGACCTCAGGGTTGATTAGCAGGGCTCTCAGGGAGACGTGGGGGACCCTGGGAAAGGCCCTGCTGAGCAACAAGCATTACCAAAACTGAAAGTGGAGAACCCCAAAGGCAATCTCTAGTTCTCCACCAAGGTAATTATAATCCTGGCTCGTAGTCCTTGGCTGCTATGTGTTAGTGAACCCTGGGATAGTCACTGAATTACAGAGGATGACAGCTGGAAGGGACCTTTCTCTTGCAAGGCCAAGAGGTGAAGGGCTTTGACTAAGATTCCAGCATCAGTGAGTGGGCAAGCTGGACTCGGCCATCAGTGCCCCTCCTGCTGCCCCTCTTCTCTATTACTCTCAGGCTGCTGGTCTTTCAGGACAGCATTATCTCCAGGGAGTAATTCATGTGGACAACAGCCCATGCTGACTCTGAGATACAACAATGACTGGACAGAAAGAGAGTGACCTGGGCTGCCTGTACAGGAGGACACTCAGATGACAGAGGGAGCTGGACTCTGCCAAGGTATATAAATCAGTTTACCTAAGGGTGGGGACAAGAAACACTTTTGATTAATTGATTCCCTTATTCTCCCTGTGATTGTTACCTTGCTCAGAATAGCCCATGAAGCATTTTCTGCCAGGCCACCCCAGGAACCTGAGTTGGATCATAGGCATTTATTCACCTATCTAATGAACATTTTGGGGTGCCAGCAGTGTGCCCGGCTCAGTACTAGGTATTGAAAATTTAACAGCTAACAAGACAGACGAGATGTTTGTACTAAGAGGGCTTTCAATCTAATGAAGGATACAGATAAATCATTTATTACACAGATCAGTGAGTGCTATGATATGGAGAAGTACAGAGTATTATGAAAGGGTGAAACCAGGATACTTAGGAGAAATGAAAGGGAGCACTATTAATGATTACATCAGGACAACAGGTGCAAACCAGGACTGTCCTGGGCAAACTGGGACACCTGGTCATCCTAGTTATGGAAATAAAGAGAAGGGAAAAAATCAAGAAGGGAGGGGAATCAAGGAAGGCTTCTTAGAAGAGGGGACTTACAAGCTGATTTGCAATAACTTTCTTACAGTGAGAATTCCCACAGTACTTATTGATGAGAGAAGTTACATATAAACGAGATTCAGAATTTAGTTTCATTCATTTTACCCATTGACCATGCAACTGATTTTAATTTATCCCATATCATTTCCTTCCCCCGGGCAACTCACACCCACAATCAGATGATCTCTCAATAAGCTTTCCCCATCTTCCTGTTTCAGAAAACAAAGCAATTTCTAGTAAGTACCAGGCGCAATTCTACCAGTTCCAGAAGCAGCTCCTGACTCTCTAGGATGGTTAAAACTTCCTCCCTTTATCCAAGACCAGGAGTGTTCAGAACAAAATCTTTTTTCCAAGTACCAGACAATGTCAATTTTTCCACCTGCTCAATGAAGTTTATGCCCTTGGTTGAATCAATGCTTTCCTGTTTTCTAATGTGACCTCTCACCTCTTTTCCCCTCTTCTTTCTTGTCTGGACTTTATGTCTCTTGTCCCTAAGGCGTGTCCCAGATGTTTTCCCACTGTTGTTCTATTCCCTGTCACTCATGTCCTGACCCGCTGCCATATTAGTATTCTCCAAGTCCACACTGGCATCATTCATCTATGAGCTATCCTCATCCATAGCAAAAAAAGAAGAAAAGCAAAATACAGGTACCAGTGGAGAGAAAGGGCCCATTCACTGCAATGCTCTGCTGGGTTTTAAACAGAATTATCGATCAATTAAGTCCCTCAAGAGGTAACATTGGCTGTGGAGCTGCTGGTTACAGCTATGAGGTAATAAAGAATTAGAACACTAAGATGCCATGTAAGATAGAGTCTGGTGGAGTAAGCCAGTGGCGAGTTGATATGATGAGAAGATAATTACAACAGCCAAGATCTCTCATTGTCTTGTGTAAACTCAGCTTAGGCCATAATGCCTTGTCCTTCTAGACTGCTTTGATCTGGGGAGGTCTAGGAGGCTTCTGAGAGCACTAAAGTAAAAGTTGGAAATAAGCAACTTTAACCAACACAACAGTCTCACTCAACCCAAGCGAATTTTTAATTTGCTCTTTGTATTAGTCTTTCCCTAATGACTGGCTTTATACATAAGTGAGGTAGGTTCTCATAGCATTTCATAGTAACTGTCTTCATACAACTGAAATTAAGAACAAATAGACAATAAAGTATCAGTGAAGTAGAATTTGTTCTAAGGGATAGCTTTTCCACTCAGCCACTTCAGCAAGGGTGCATGCGGTGGGGTAGATGGGAAGGAGAGAAGATAGAGATAGTGGAACTGATTCAAAAGGAGATACAGAAAACAACTATAGAGGAAAGGGCTTCGAATAGAATGGGAAGTCTTCCATACACATCATTAAACCCAGAAGGTAGGCAGTATCCTAACTAACACCTTGGGAGATCTCAAAAGCCTTCCCGCCACCAACGAAGACATGACAAGCAAAAACGATTTCGTAGAGGCTTTCCCATTTGGGAGTTGTCCCCTATGAGGATTCTGTGGTGTGGGGGTGAAAATTGGGAGGCTCACGTTATGCCGACCCCCACCCCAGTGCTGTCACGCCACTGCCAGGTGTTCTTCATCTTAATCCTACTTGCTGGTGGTCATTTTAAAAGCATCAGAGCTTTTGACACAGAACCAAAGGTAAACTGCCTTTGCCATAAATGTGGGAGGTGTCCCTGTAAAGTGGGGCTCCTTCTCATGGGAGCAGTTTCTGTTGGACACTACCTTGCAAGTAGAATAAAACTTGGGTGTCTCCAGCTGGCATAGGGATGCGGCAGGAACAGTTTTACTCCTAACAATTAGGGGTGAAAATTGAAGATGAAAGAGGAAAGTGATATGATCAATGGACCCTATTTGGTCAAAGCAAGTGTCTTAGGTACATTTAATATTGAGCCGTTAGAGACAGACACTGAGAAATCCACAATCTGCTGTCATTCCTGATGCCCAAAAGAGGCCTTTCTTGAGGGTGCCAGACTAGTGTACAACAGACTCGGCATCAGAATTAGAGGAAGAGGAAGAGGCTCCAGGTCAGGCCAGATCACAGACCGTCCCCAGCCTCTCCTCCTCCCTCCCCGCCATCCTTAGAAAGAAGAATTGGAGTTAGCACAGCCCTAGAGGGCCATAACAGCTGAATATTCTTTGTAATTGGCTGCATTGAAGCTTTGTGTCAGCGCACAGTTTATCCTCAAATGTGAATTCAGTTTTTCTCAACTAATCCTTTTGAGCGTCCTATTAAAATCCTATTTATAAATTATAAAGAGAAGGTGCCCCAGTGGAATACACCACGTTTTTATTCCACTTGCAAGGTAGTGTCCAACAGAAACTGCTCCTAGGGGAAGGAGCCCCAAACACCTCCCACATTTACGGCAAACGCAATTTATCTCTGGTTCTGTGTCAAAAGCTCTGATGCTTTTAAAACGACCACCGTGAAGTAGGATTAAGATGAGGAACAACTGTGGCGTGACAGCACTGGGGTGGGGGTCGGCATAATGTGAGCCTCCAAGGCCAGGTGTCTCCAGCTGGTATAGGGACACGGCAGGAATAGGCTGCCAGTCCCTAAGCCAACATCTGTGTCAAGCTCTGGGGTCAAACAGGGTGATTGTGGCCTAAAATATGAAGGATTTAAAAGCCATTCATACCATGATTTCTGGTTTATTATCCTGGCTTGTATTTTCTGTGGAAGGGTTGATGGCTTTGGTTTATGAGAACCAATTAACTCATGACAGATTCCTGGAATGCTATTCTTATTCTCATTCTCATCTCTTCTCTTCGCCACCATCCATATCTCTCTCTCTCTCTGTCTCTCACATGTGTGCGTGTATGTACATACACACACACATACACCACAAATTTTGTGTCTCTTGCCCTAACAATTGGAACATTATGGACTATAAAATGGGCATTTGAAGCAGGAACATAGCAGGACGGAGAGAATGGGGTCACAGGCTACTTGAGCCATTCATCATATGTCACAGCCAAGAGACAACTTGGAAACCATCTAGCTGGGTAGTCTTCTCACAGCTGAGGAAATTGAGACCCAAAGATGAAAGTCAGTAACATAGGTAGTCTATGACTTTCTTGTCAAACATACAAACAAACCCCAAACTGACTGTAATCCCCTGCAGTGCTCACCTAAAGCTGTGATCAGGACAACATCCTTTCCATCTGTGCTCTACACACCTGAAGAAGACTACCACATCCACTGTGGATTCATCCTAAGCCATGGTTTTCCTTAAAAGACAAGGGGAAAAGATGAGGCCAGTCATTGATCCCAGAGTTAACTTTCCAAGGTACTTCACTAAAGGTCATCTGGCCCTTCACATGACTGAGGAAGAAAATGGGAATCTGAAGCTGTGATAGGATCTCAAGAGAATCCCATAGTCATCTCTGGAAAGCCAAGCTGCAGCCAGGTCTCCTCATTCTTGAGCCCTTTATCCTTCTAGTCCAGGCCTCCCTGCTCCACTGTCTGGGGGAACCTCCAGCTGCAGTCCAAGCTCCATGTTAGCCTCATGATGATGAAACCAGAGCCCTTGCTTCAAGCTAGAGTAGCTCTTGAGAGGGAAGGAGAGTATAACGAAGGAGTATATGACCGAAGGCCCAGGAACCAAGCCCCGACCTCAAATCTCTCTTCCTTCTGCTTAACACAAACCCAAGCCACAGAGGAAAGCAATGATGAGGTCACTACATTCCTGATGGATACAGAGCGTCTTTGTCCCAGCCAGCCAGGCCTCTGGCTCCACTGACTCAGGCTGAACATTCTCTCCCCACTAGAAAATGAGCATTCTCAGAGTCTCTGAGGACACAGCCGTGGAAGAGTAAGAACACACAGACCCACAGAGACATTGCGCATGCACACACACACACACACATGCACACACATGTACACGCGCACACACACACACACACCCCCCACAGCTGGGTGGGAGCAAACACTGAAGAATAAATATACCTGACACACAGCCCAACTTGATCTCCAGAAGGAAAAGTTTCCAAAATTGCTTGAATCCATGAAAAGCAATGTCTTGTGGTTTGGTAATTTCTAATTCCTCAGTTTTCTTCATAGTAAAATGGGAATGACAATACTTACCTGGAATGATTGCTGTAAGAACTAGAGAAAAATATAAAGCCCCTAATTTAGTATCTGGACCAATACGTTAACGTTTATGCTATTATTATTATTTGTTGAGGCATCTTTCCAGCTCACAATCATTCCTCCTTTCTCTGATAATTTCCTTCCTATCCAGAAAGATGGATGCCCCCTCCACTCCAGAATCCCAGTGGCCAACTCTATGGGAAAAAGGATGGCATCGGGAGGCATAGGACCTGAAATGGGACGGATTGGAGACTCTTCTCCACAAGTTTGGAAATGGGACAAAGAGAGAAAATAAGCTTGCCTGGTGTCTGGGACTGTGACAGGTAAACTAGAGGATTGCGGGCAGCCACATTGTACGGTATGGACTGGGAAGCACAGGAAAGAGGTCTTAGGGAGACAAACAGAGAGACACAGAGAGGGAAGACAGCGTGCTGGCAGCACCCCCATCCATTCCTGGGGGCTAGCTGCATTTCTTTCTTTGGCTACGATAAAGCAATCCTGCAGCCTTGCGATACATTTCCCTTGTTTTCCTTAAGCTAGCCTGAGTTGGTTTCTGTTACTTGCAACCAGTTTGTCCCCACTAGAAAATGATGATGGTATTGATGATGATGATAATGATGATGATGATGAAGGTGACACCACTGCAATGATGATTATAGGTCCATAGTCCCCACTAGAAAATGATGATGATGATTGATGATGATGATGATGAAGATGACATCACTGCAATGATGCTTATGTGCCCATAAAGATATCTTTGACCTCTGTACCCCTAACGCTACTTAAGCATGTGGCTTTGTGTCTCTCTTAAAAAGATAATGAGGCTGAGCTCGGTGGCTCACGCCTGTAATCCCAACACTTTGGGAGACCAAGGTGGGCGGATCACCTGAGGTCAGGAGTTCAAGACCAGCCTGGCCAACATGGTGAAACCCCGTTTCTACAAAAATACAAAAAAAAATTAGCTAGGTATAATGGCGGGTACCTATAATCCCAGCTACTCAGGAGGCTGAGGCAGAAGAATCGCTTGAACCCAGGAGGTAGAGGTTGCAGTGGGCCGAGAGCACACCATTGCACTCCAGCCTGGGTGACAGAGTGAGACTCCATCTCAAAAAAAAAAAAAAAAGAAAGAAAGAAAGAAAGAAAAAATGATACAGACAACCTGAGGGCAATCAGCAAACCTTTGCCTGGGCCATTCTCACTACACATAAGCATAAGGAAGGAGGAGGAGGAGGTTGATTGGAGTGAGGACAAAGACGACTGTCTGATTCTCATCTTTCTGCTTCAAGTCTGCTTTGGAAGGTACCTGGCTTACTAAACACTGTAGGGCCCTTTGAAACTCTTTACCTTGGGAAAATAAACTTTCTGAGCTTCAGAAATGTTGAATAGTACTATCATTGTGATCAGTTGTATGAAAAACCCCATACGCACAGTTGAGTACTCCATGGGTGGTAGCTATGATTACTAAGCTTCTCTCGCTTTGTGACCAGCATCCACAGAACCTCCTAGTACCCATTTCCACAGTTCCTTTCATTCTTACTGTTCTTAAATGTAAGGGGAAAAGTCCTTTCAAGCAGAAGGGTAAGGGGAATTTTCTCTCCCTACGACTGGTGTGATGCAACCCTGGGATGAGAATGTGGATAGAGAAGCTGCAGCCTTCAGAAGGCCCGATTTGGCTCCATCTAAACCATCCTTGGCCAGCATTCTCCTTCCTCTATCTTTGGGCATCCACATTTACTGGTAGTCGACATGTTACTAGGTACTCTGGGAAGATATAAAAACAAGTCAAAAATAGAATGCCTGGTCCCTCCTACTCTCAAGAAGTTTATAATGAGTGATATTTTTATAAAGCAATATAAGCACCAGTTAATGTGGCACAAATGAAGAGTCTGCCCACTATAGAGGTGCTGAGGAGAGAGCTAAGCAGATTAGCCACGTTCTGAACCTGGGTTTGAAGGGATAAAGGAGCTCAGAATGATGAGACGGAATTGGGAGGGAAGAAACAAGAGTTCAGAATGAGTAACATGCTTCACATGCTAATCAATTATTCAAGAAAGGATACACTTAGGCAAGGAGAAGCTCGGGACAGAGAGAGAGTAAGCGTGCAGGCCTGAAGATACAGATTCTCAGGTTATCTAAGGGTGGTTGTGTCGTGTGAACAAATGAGCGCCCTAACACAGAAGGTTTCAGCCTTGGTTACACATTGGAACCACCTGGAGGGCTATAAAAAATACACATAAATGCTTTGTCATATCCACAGAGAATCTGATTTCATTGGTCTGGGGTGCTGCCTAGGAAAAAGAGTTTATCAAAGTTCCTCAGATAATTCTAATGAGCAGCCATGGCTGAGAACCGCTGCCCTCCCCAATGAAAGTGAGTGGGATAGGGGCAGGCAGCCTGGGTGCTTTTTCTCTGTCAATGTGAATGAGCTGCACGTGGGAAGTTGGGAGGTTTGGAGCCAAGGGTGAAGGAGATATTCCCATAGTGACCCAACCTCACTCTTCCTTAGAGTCTATGTTCACTCCTATGATGTACCTGAGTCGAGGCATCTCTCCAGCACCTCCTCTGTTGCCACAGTGTTCGGACCTCCCAGGCTGACACCCATGCAGTCAGTGCCCGAAGGAAAACTTTCAGTGCCTGTGGCTTGATAGACCATTCACTGTGAGAAAAGGGAGTTCAGCCCAGCCGAGTGGGCAGCACTAGCCTCCGCTGGCTATCAGGACAAAGAGACTGTTGGTAACTGCGGATTTGCAGTTCTGGCTACAATTTGAGCTCATTGATGCTGCTCCCCAGGACCAGTATCTTGGCACATGGTGGAGGCGGGGAGGGCAATACAAGGAGAAGCAGGAAAAAGCACCGTTTCCTTGCTTCAAACAGAAAGGAGTTCTGGAAACCTCTCAGATGCTAACTTATTCCAAACTTTAATGAGCAACCCCAATGAGCTGCAATCCTGGTATTTTGAGTCTACATCTCAACTCTGGTTAATCTATGACCAGCACCCGCTATGTAAAGCACCCTGTGCTACACATGAACTAATATGGGAGAACGATAGAGAGCCCTCTGCACTTGTAGAAGGCACAATTTGCAGGGCCAGTGGGTTCCTTTCTCTCAGTAACCACCCCCACACTCACACAGCACTTAACAATGAAGCCCCTGTGGGCATTTTGTAAAACGTGGCCCTACCTTGCGCCCTTGGGCAGAGTTGACTGGATGAAGGATGAGGCCCTGAACCAAACTGGGCCAGTCAGAGGATTTCCCTAGGAATTAGTAAGGAGACGTTTATTCTCTCCATGTGACAGATAACTGAGGAGCTACGGGGGCTGTATTTCCTGCTAGGGGATGAAGCAGAGGAACTTGATTCTTACGATTCATCAAATTTTCCATCTGGCATCAGTACCCACCGAGGAGGCCCTGATACCTCCCTGCCCTTGGGTTCTATTAATACAAGACATTTGTATAACCTTTTGTATAATAATGAATTATCTTTTAAAGACTTAAGGTGTCTTGAGTTTATTTCTGTTATTTGGAACTAGTCATAAGAAAAACTTACATTTGTACAGTGTTTATGTACTAGACACTGTTCTTCATATTTCTCCATATTGACTGATTAATTTTCACAACACTGATATGCATTAGGTTCTCTTATAATTTCTAATTTATGGATAAGGAAACTGAGGCACAGGGAGATAAAGTGAGTTGCCTAAGATTGCACAGACTACATAGTATAAAATAATACAGCCTCTGTGGATTCCTATTCAGGTGGTGTTGGTCCATTTGCATTGCCGTAAAGGATAATTTACAAAGAAAAAGGTTTATGTGGCTCATGGTTCTGCAGGTTGCATGAGGAGCATGGTGTCAGCATCTGCTTCTGGTGAGGCCTTAGGAAACTTGCACTCATGGTAGAAAGTGAAGGGGGAGCAGGCATGTCACATGGCAAGAGAGGGAATAAGAGAGAGGTGGGGAGGGTGCTACCCTCTTTTTAACAAGTAGCTCTCACAGGAACTCACTCATTGCCATGGGGAGGGCTTGAAGCCGTTAAGCGTTCATGAGAGACCTGCCCCCATAACACAGACACCTCCCATCAGGCCCCACCTCCAACTCTGGGGGTCACATTTCAACATGAGATTTAGAGGGGATAAAACAGCCAAACCACATCACAGGTTCTATTTACAACCTTCTTATGCAGATTCTGTCAAAAGCCAGGGCACCCAGTGCACAGTTTGTATTAACAAAAGATATGGGACCTTATGCCCAAACACCCACAGTTTAGAAGAGGGCACGAGCAGCCTGAGCAGGCCAGGAAAGCTTTCTGCAGAAGGTGGGGTGGAGCTGGTCCTGCTGGGGCAGACCGTAATGCAAAGCCTTTCCACGAGGAGAGGACACCCTGCCAACCACAGTGGTGTGGAAGTGACCTGGCATGGGCCAGAGTGGGGAAGAGCCTGGCCTGATTGGAACAGAGACTGTGATGGTGTCAGGTCCCATGCAGCCCTGGAGGCTTTGAACTGGGAAGATGATTGACATCTGTGGCATTTGGGAACATCCTCTTGTCCTGGGAGAGTGGATGGAGGAAGGGAACCCAGTGAGAGGCTCTGGCAGCCTCCCAGGTAAGACCAGCAGGGTCAGGTGTGGGGCAGCAGGAAATGGAGAATGCTCTGATCCCTGTTTCAGTTCCATTTCCAGACAAGCTCCAGTTTGCCTCAGAGGCTCAAAAACCGTATTTTTGTTTCTTCTCTCTTTCTACTTAAAGAACCTGCAGTTCAAAGTAGGGAAAAATCTAGTCTGTCTGTCAGTCACCGGTAGGTCACGTAGATGGGGTTCACAGTGAGCACAGAACTGGACTGCATTCCTTAGAGTGTTACAAAAGCAAGAAAGAAGAGGCCTCTGCCCCTGGCAAACAAGCCAGTGGATTCTGAAATGCATACTGGATTGCATGGCTGCATCTCCAGCCTACTTTCAGAAAAATAAATACTCATCTCTGAGAAATACAGACAGGGACAAAAACCCCATGATGCTTCAAAACCTTTTTCTGTGGTGTTTGCATAATGTGAACCTTCACGTGCTCAGGAGCCAGAAGATGGGGGGAGGAGGGAAAGATCCACCGCTGAGCCTCAAGCATGAAAGTAAAAAATGGATTTCAATAAAACATGATATAAAAACAAGAAATAACTGTAAATGGAATTGAAAGCAAATGACATAAAACTCCAGCACAAGGCTGCTCATTGCAATTCTGGAAACTTTACTTCTCGCAGCTGCACAGCCATCAGTATTCAGGACCTTTTTTTCTTTCCACTCCTGTGAATTTGTCACTTGTGGGGATGTGTGGCAGATCTCTGGTTTCGCATAGTTCCCACTTTCCCTCTAAACCTTAGGTCACTGAGGCTGAGTGAGTGTCTAATCCTCCCCAGAAGCAGGCATGATCTGGGTAAGATCGGGGGGAGGTCAGGGCCAAAGATAAGGAAGGGATCCACTTGTTCTCTTGTCTTCAACCTCTTGCCCCAACAATACAGAGTCACAGCAGCTCCATGAGACTCTTCTCCAAGAGGACCCTTTCCCTTTCAGCAAAACAGAAGCCATGATCCCATCCCAGAGAAGGTTCCTGGGGAGAGGGCAGGAAAGAGAGTGTCCCAGGAGACATTGGTTCCATGATCATCCAGTTGTGAGGGAGTCAGAGTAAGGTTAGGACAGGTCAAGGGCCTGTACTTAAGTGACAGAAAGCTCGCAGCATCACTGCAAATGCAGCATGGATCCTCTCTAACTAGGGTTTTGCAGGGGAATATAAGAGCTAAAAGCCTTGGGACCTGACCACAAGTTTTCCTAATACAATCCTCAAGTCCTGGCTGAACATCTTCATTTTCTGGAACATTCTGCTCTTCCCTCTCCAGGAAGTCAGCTAAGCAATGCCAGGTCCACCAGCTGCCTTTTTTTTGACTGTCAGGTTGAAGGTTGCAGTGAGACGAGATGGCACCATTGCACTCCAGCCTGGGTGACAAGAGCTAAACTCCATCTCAAAAGAAAAAAAAGAAAAAGAAAAGAAGAAAAGAAAAGAAAATGGACTAATACACAGGGACATGGGCTTTTTAAGGCAATCCCCATGAGGCTGGGAGCTTTTTCTGGCCTTCAAGGCTGCAGGACCATCAATTCCCCTCTTGAGCTTCCCTCTGCTCCTTGCACAAAGGAGGCAGGAATCCCTACTTGATTCCATTGGTTTAAGACTAAAGAAAACAACACATGTGAGAAACTCCAAAGTGATACCCAAAATTCAAGACATTTCTTAGCTGTTTTCTCTTCTTAGAACACCCTACCCCATCTTGCTTTCTGGGCAAACTTTGAATTAAATGCTCCCGGTCTCCATTCTGGATTCTACATGCAGCCTTCCTGGCTTCTCACAGACACTTGGGCAGGACTTCATCCATGTTACCACCATATCTGTTAGAGTATCCACCACACTGGACAGATGTATACTAACTGAAATCACCATTTGGCCAGGTACCAAATGTTAAAATCAATTTTGGACCATAGCCAAATATCACCATTGTAAAAGGAACTTTTGGAGTTGAAGAAGGTTGGGAGTTGATGACCTGTGAAGTCTCCTCCCACTCCCAGAGTCAATGACATTGCAACTTGGAATTGCTAATATGAAACGTTGCCTTCTGAAGGGACTAATAGTCAAGATTTCTATTTGTTGGGAGTCTGACATGTTATCATCTTTAACTCCCATCTTAAACTTAAGAGGTAGGTATTATCAGCCCTATTTTACATCTGAAGAAACTGAGGCTCCAAAAAGTTAGGGGAAATTATATGGTGAGGAGGTATAGTAGTTATAAGCATAGATTAAGTTGGGAACCTGATTTTTAAATCCCATCTTTGCTCCTTCAAGCAACAAAATCTTGAGCACGTGACTGACCCCCTTGTGAAGAATAATGAGGTGGTGTCTCCAGTAAAGCACCTGGCACATGATAAACAATAAGTGGTAGGTGGCGGTGGTGGTTGTTATTCTTACAGTAAGTGACTTGCTCAAGATTTAACAACCACCATCACGCTGAAGTGGGATTTAAACCCACCCTCTCCATCTTCAATAGCTGTGTCCTTTCCGTTAATTTACACCCTCTCCCTAGTGAGTGGTGCGATAAAATAATCATTTTCTGACCATCATCATTATGCTAATTATTGGCCTGGGCACTTTTACACAAATGACTCTATTCAGCCTTCTTGACAACTATGAGGTAGGTGCCATTATTCTCCCTACCTATGTTGTGGAGACTGAGGTAAAGCCTCCACACTACCCAACTTCAGCTAGTCATTGGCAGAGCCAGAATCTGGTATGTGAATTCTCTCAATTCTAAGGTCAAACTATTAGCCTTTGCCCATATCACCTTCCAAGTATAATACTTTTTTTCCTCTGCGTTCAACACTCTATTAAATGCTGGTTATATTCAGAAGTTAAGTCATCAAAGCTTTCATAATGCATTGGCTATTCCTAAGTGGAGTGGAAGATGGTCCGAGAATAGAGAATGCTGGTGGCTTTGTCAGATTCTCACAGCTCTTTGGGAACATCAGAATCTTAGAAGCTGGCTTGCTCCTCGAGTTCCCCAGCTCACTTAGCCTCTCCAAACAGGGATGATGGAGGAGGCTTTGCCCTTCAGAGCCTGGGCTCAAGGGAAGTTTTCCCATCCCCAGGATGTGCTGGATCAATGGGTGGCTGATTTCCCCAGTCTTCGAACTCCAACCCATGCTCATCTCAGCAGGAAGACAGGAGATCATGAGTCTTAATATGAGACATTGCCTAGCTAGGAGCATGGAGGCAAGTGCTGGACCAGTGTAGGGAAGGGGAGAGAAAATGAGGACCCATCAGACAGGGAAACACCTTGCCAGAATCCTGTGATTCCCCAAATCAAGGCATTGAGCATCTCTATATGTGGTTCAATAATACACTACAGATGAAAGTGCTCAGTTACTCCTTCAGGTGAGGGTACTCCAGACAGGGGAATGGCTTCTCCCTGGGGAGAAGACAGAGTCACCTGTCATCAGCAATGTTTTGCTAAGAATCAAACTCTGTCCTCTCTCCTGACTCACTGAAAATGGTGACCAACAGATGCTTGGCCCAGGAGACCCATCTCCAAGGTGGCGCTGTACCCAGGAGGCCAAGAAGATTCTCCAGGATGGCTGAGGTGCAGTTCTTGCCAGAGCTGCCAAAGAGCCAGGTTTAGCACAGCCAGCCATGCTTGGAAATGAGAAATGCAGCTCTGTGTCAAATGAAGTGCTTTTGAAGTCTCTGCTTTCATCTCTCAGTGTTCCCCCAACCAGAAGTGACAGAGAGGGATAAAATGCAATTTATTCCCCAGCCCAGGAGGCTCATTTCCAAACACAATAGCTGTGACAGGCAGTGGGTTTTCCCTAGAAGAGACGAAAGAGGGGGAAAAAAAGACCAAGAAAAAAGAAAAGCATCTGAGGAGAAGCAGGCCATTAGAGGGGTGCCTTGCAGGATGACTCCTAGGCAGGTCCAGAGAGCTTGGGCCACAAAGGAAGCCAAAGGCTCTGTGTGATGCCTGAGACACATCTGCCCTGGGCCTAGCTTGGAAATGAAAATGGCAACCTTGTGAGAATGGCTCTGGTGTGATGTGAGCAGTAAGACTACGGGTTAGAAATAAGGTCTCAGGAAGTAAGGCTGGGACTTTAAGGAATCAGGCCTTAGGCAAAGCAGGGGCTCCCTCAGCAACTCCTCCAGCCTCAGGGCAGTCCCTCTCCTTACTGTAATTGAGGTAGTATGTGAGTCTGGGATATAGGGTGATATGATTTGGCTCTGTGTCCCACCCAAATCTCATCCTGTAGTTTCCATAATTCCCACGTGTTGTGGGAGGGACCCAGTCGGAGATGACTGAATTTTGGGGATGAGTCTTGCCTATGCTGTTCTTGTGATAGTGAATGGGTCTCATGAGATCTGACGGTTTTAAAAATTGGAGTTTGCCTGTACAAGCTTTCTCTTTGCCTGCTGCCATCCATGTAAGATGTGATTTACTCCTCCTTGCCTTCCACTATAATTGTGAGGCTTCCCCAGCCATGTGGAACTGTAAGTCCAATTGAACATCTTTCTTTTGCAAATTGCCCAGTCTCAGGTATGTCTTTATCAACAGCAGAAAAATGGGCTAATAGGCTGGGCGCAGTGGCTGACGCCTATAATCCCAGCACTTTGGAAGGCCAACGCAGGTAGATCAACTGAGGTCAGGAGTTCCAGACCAGTCCAACCAACATGGCAAAAACCTGTCTCTACTAAAAATACAAAACAGCCAGGCATGCTTGTGCATGCCTGAAATCCCAGCTACTTGGCAGGCTGAGGCAGAGAATGGCTTGAACCTGGGAGGCAGAGGTTGCAGTGAGCCGAGACTGCACCATTGCACTCCAGCCTGGGTGACAAGAGCGAATCTCCATCTCAAAAGAAAAACAAAAGAAAAAAAAAGAAAAGAAAATGGACTAATACACAGGGACATGGGCTTTTTTAGGCAATCCCCCTGAGACTGGGAGCTTCCTCTGGTCCTCAAGGCTACAGGACTATCAATTGCCCTCTTGAGCTTCCCACTGCTCCTCACACAAAGGAGAAAGGAATCCCTACTTCGTTCCATTGGTTTAGGATTAAAGAAAATAACACGTGTGAGAAACTCCAAAGTGATGCCCAGCATTCAAAAGGTATTCAAGACATTTCTTAGCTGTTTTCTCTTTCTAGAACACCCTACCCCACCTTGCTTTCTGGGCAAACTTTGAATTGATGCTCCCGTTCTCCATTCTGGATTCTACATGCAGCCTTCCTGGCCTCTCGCAGACACTTGGGCAGGACTTCACCCATGTTACCACCACGTCTGTTAGAGCATCCACACCATACTGGGCAGATGTATACTAACTGAAATCATCTTTTGGCCAAACACCAAATGTTAAAATTAATACTGGACCAGAGCCAAATATCACCATCGTAAAAGGAACTTCTGGAATTTAGAAATAAATCAGAAACGCCACCAACAATAATTATTATTACAATTTATAACTAAAAATTTTAACTGTTAAATTTTGGCAGTTTAGCATTGTAGTTCAGGAGCAATCAACCATATAATGCTGCCCCTGTCCCTGAACTCCTGATGGACGCTTATTTTCAACAGAGGTTTGAGGTAGAGCAGGCAATTCAAGTTGTGCCTCATTTATTTCCAATACATACTCATGTTTTTTTAAATGTCTCAACAGAAGAAGGTTTCTTATGGATATTGTTGGACATGACTTATGAGGGGTTTTTTTTTCATATGAAATCCTGAGATTGACACATTACTTTTAATTTAAACTCCAAAATATTAAGAATTTACTAATAGGAAAGACTCATAATCTAAATGAAATTTTAAAATGAAACACAAAATACAAATTTCAAAGGGCATTTTGTTGAACGTGATGAATACTAAAACTCCAGACAATTTTACAAAAGATAAGAATTGTGATATAATCTAATCTCTATATTTGGCTTATATGATTATTTAAATTTTTACAAGCTTTTCTTTGCTCAGAAAAAGACATCAGGTTCTTCCTAAAGTTATCTAGCTAAAATGCTATTTCTTTTTTCATATTACTCTTTGAAGCTTCTGAATAATGTTTTTGCACATAAAATTAACAGCTTTCAAAATATGCATGAAGTATTGCACCATTTTAATCTTATGATAATAAATATTTATTCCTAACTGATTGATAAAATTTCAACATATAAAGCTTATAAGAGACTTTTCTCTTCAATTTTCCTATATTTGATAACCTCCATACCCATATTTCAGGGGAACGTTTAAATAACAACAACCCTGAATAGAATAACTTTTTTGGATCACTGATATTGCTACACTAACTTTTTATGTTAGTAACTTATGTGACCACTGTAATTAAGCAAAAATCTAAGGATGTCAGAAGTGAGGCTGAAGTGAGCATTGAACTCCCAGCCTCCCAAACAGCTATGCCTAAGGCAGACTCACAGAGCAGATTTTGGCCAGAGCTTTACTTCAGTGCAGGGTGCTACCCAAAGGAACATGTAAGAGTCCTCCCCACATTGTCTCTGTGGAGACGGCTTCCAGGGCACAGCACTCTTCCAATCGTCTTCCCATCCTCTATTCATTTATTTATTATTTGTTTATTTATTTATACTTTAAGTTGGGGGTACATGTGCAGAATGTGCAGGTTTGTCACATAGGTATACATGTGCCATGGTGGTTTGCTGCATTCCTCCTCCGGTCATCTATATTAGGCATTTCTCCTGATGTTATCCCTTCCCAATCCCTCTACCTCCTGATATCCCTCCCCTACCCCCCACCACCCCGACAGTCCCCAGTGTGTGGTGTTCCCCTCCTTGTGTCCATGTGTTCTCATTGTTCAACACCGACTTATGAGTGAGAACATACAGTGTTTGGTTTTCGGTTCTTGTGTCCGTTTGCTGAGAATGATGGTTTCCAGATTCATCCATGTCCCTGCAAAGGACGTGAACTTATCCTTTTTTATGGCTGCATAGTATTCCAGGGTATATATGTGCCACATTTTCTTTATCCAGTCTATCATTGATGGGTTTCTGGGTTGGTTCCAGGTCTTTGCTAATGTAAACAGTGCTGCAATAAACATACGTTTTCATGTGTCTTTATAATAGAATGTTTTATAATCCTTTGGGTATATACTCAGTAATGGGATTGCTTGGTCAAGTGGTATTTCTAGTTCTAGACCCTTATTTATTTATTTATTATTTTTATTTTTGTGAGACAGCATCTCGCTCTGTCGCCCAGACTGGTCAGTGGCGTGACCTCCACTCACCGCAACCTCCGCCTCCAGGGCTCAAACTATTCTCCTGCCTCAGCCTCCGGAGTAGCTAGGATAACAGACTGAAGTCATGACCTACCTGGGCCAGAGTTTCTTCCAGCTTGCCTCCGAGGCTGCATTGTTATTTATGATGACCTTCATAAAGTCAAGGTTATCTATACTTCCCAATTACCTGCTTATCTCTACTCTCTGTTTCCACCTATTTTTGGAAGTTACCTCGAGTGGGAAGAGCTCACATTTTCACAGCTCAATATGGTGCTCTTGTTTCTGTGCAGTGGGACCACCGCCATCATGGTGCCCCTTTGTTCAGCCATTAAGTATCACAATTATTTTCAGGGACACAAAGTAAAGGGCTGGAAGAATTTCAACACAGAGTACACAGATCATTAGCTGAGGGTGTTTTCAGTATACCTATCAGCCAAGGCACAAAGAAAGTTCTTTTGAGAAGTTTCCATTGGCTGAGAGCCTGTGAGAACTTTCAGAATATAAAAAAAATTGATTTCTAAGAGAGTGAGCTTTAAACAGACAATGCATGTGTAGTAATTGTCTGTTTGCATGTGTCTTTGTCTCCACCAGACTGGAAACACTTTGAGTTAAAGGGCCAAGTCTTTCCACCTTCCTAGGCCCTGCTCTTAAAGTAGAACCTGCTATGTCACAGGAGCTTAATAGACATGAACTGAATGATTGAATAAGCTAGTGAGGAAATTGTCCAAGGGAATCACAATTCTCCATCCCCAGATCATCTCTGCGGATAAAAAGGCTGGTCCAGAACAGCCTCCAGGCACCTGCTCCAGTTCTGACCTTGAACGCAGCTGCCTCTGCAGCTGCTGGGTCAGTGACGCAGGAGTTCTGCAGGCCATGGGGACCCAGGGTGGAAGGAAGGTGCATGGCTGGACACCAGTGGGGGCCAGCAGGGTAGGGGAAGAACAAGGTGCTGACTTCCCTCCTGCAACTCAGAGAGGAGGCAGTGCAGCAACAGCTTGTTCCCAGACTGTTCGAAACGCCCAGCCTCAGTCTAGGGCCCTACTCAGCAAGAGCCCCTACAGTCTCTCCTTACCAAGAGTTCATACAGAGCACTAGCCAAGGCTGAGCAATGTGAGCTCTATGGCCATGCAGGTGTCAGACACTATGCTGGGCACTGTGGGGTCAGAGAGGCCTGTGAGACTGACCTGCCTCTGTGAGCTCCCGTGAGTGGGCATGGATGTGCGAACAACTCTCTCTTTCTCCCTCCCTGCCTCTCCTATCTACCCCTCTTGCCTTCCATCTCCCACAGTTGGCCACTCTCCTGGACTATTCTATATTTAACTCTCTAAGGCTCATTAACTACAAAATTCCTAACTTTACCACCAGACCAATTCAGAGGAGTTCTTTTTTGGCTAAGATTATTCTTCCTTTTGAGTATTAATTTCCTTTAACACTTGCCCTATTAATCACTTTAACAACGAAATTAAGACAATTATTTTAACGAGGTAATGGGTGATAAAGAGCAGCCGATACACATTTATTACACAGCAGTCCAGAGCGTCTTGGTAAAAGTCAGCCTTGTCAATAATGTATTAGGTGGGAATGTGCTTCATGAGGGTCAGGCTGAGGACGGCTCTGTTTCACTGATTTAAGGATGCCTGTATCTGTCAGGGCTGCTGCAAGCAGGCTCTCTAAAGTGGACTGCCAGTCACAAAGAGTGACGGGTTGTTATTTTTCTCTGGAATCTAGCAGCAGCACCAGAAGCTGTGGGGATGCAAGCTCCACCCCCTTCCCCTTCCCTCTCGAAAATATTCTTCCTTCTTCACTGCCTTCTTTCTATTCTCTTTATCCTCTTCTATCACTTCAGCTTCCACCTTCTTTACTTCCTCTGTCTGCTATCCTTCTATTCCTTCCCCATTCCCTTTATTCCTGCCCTTCCTTGTCTACCGACCTCTGCCCCATTCTGCCTCTCCTTATCCTCATCTCTCCAGGGAGGGATGCTAATAAAAGTTTGTTTTCCATTTAAAATTCTACCTAGTTCCTTATCTATAGAAGATCCCTCTCTCAGGTCTCCGCCACCTCCCACTTGCTCTTGTTTATTCTCTTCCTCACTAACAAGGGAGTTTTTGTTCTCACACCGTGGTGGGGTCACTGGGCACAGAGAGCAGGAACAACATGTGAGATCACCATACTGGCACAGAATCCAGCAATCCCTGGCTTCTGCTCAGCTCTTGCTTCAATCACAAGTGACCAAAGTTGAGAGCTTCTCTCATTTCCTTACCTCATTCAAACCCTCTAATATTCACCTGTCCCATTGGCTGGAATTCATGCAGAAATATTTCGCGAAAAGAAGAGGTCTATTCCTTTGGCTTAAAAGCAGAAGAGCCGACAATTCTACTCCTAGGCATATACCCAAAGGAATTGAAAGCAGGGACTCAAACATATATTTGTCCACCCATGCCCGTAGCAGCATTATTCACAAGATCCAAAAGGTGGGAGTAATCTAAGTGTCCATCAACATGAATAAACATAATGTGGTAGATTACGTAACAGTGGAACATTATTCAGCTTTGAAAAGGAATGAAATTCTAAAACATGCTACCGCATGGATGAACCTGGAGAATATTATGCTAAGTGAAATAATACAGACACAAAAGAGCAAATATTGTACAATTCCATTTATGGAAGGTGTGGAGAATAGAGAAAGGAAGTAGAATGGTGACAGGGACCAGGGGTGGAAGGAACAGAGAGTTATGGCTTGATGGGCACAGAGTTTCTATTCGGGATGATGAAAAAGTTGTTGAAATGAGTGGGAGTAATGGTTGTACAGCATTATCAATGTGCTTAATGTCACTGAATTGTAAACGTAAAAATGGTTCAGATAGTAAAATGTTACACATATTTTGCTACAAAAAATAAGTGGGGAGAAAAGCAGAAGGGGAAAGAGTTTAAATTTTTTTTTAAAGTAGTTTCTAGATAGAAATGTTCTAAATAGTAAACTCTAGTAGATTTTAACCTTTTGTGGAATGCAACGCATTCAGAGATGTATATGGAATGGATATAGATGGCTTATCACAAAACAGATTTTTGTTGTAACAATTTTAGGTGAAGAAATAGAACATGACCAGCCTCCGTTCCTCCTTCCAAGCACTTCCCCTCTCTCTCCCACCTTCCAGAGACAGCAACTACTGTGACTTTTGTGGTAATCACCTGCTTGTTTTGTTTTAGAGTTTTACTGTCTAAATATTGTAATTGTCTTGCCTATTTTAAAAACTTTATACAGATGAAATCATGCGTGCTTTTCTGTTGAAGTTTCATGACTCCAAGTCACAAAGGAAAAGGGAAGAGCTTGGAAGACCTCAGCATAGTAAAAGCTAACATTTATTGGGCATTTATTACACTCCAGGTTGTTTACCTGTATTATGCATTTAGGCCTCATGGGATGGGTGCCATGACTAAGCCTACTTTACAAACGAGGAACCTGGGTATAGAAATGCTAAGCTACTTGACTAAAGTCACACTGCCTACCAGTGGAGGAGGTGGAATTCAAACCTGTACTGGTTTAGCTTCTGTTGTCTAAACGAGCATGCCCCCTTGCTAAACAAGATCGGAGGTCAGGTCAGAGGAACTTAAAAGAGGGTTTGGGGCCCAGAACAGACAAGAGCCTAGTGCAATGAGCGTTTTGGAAAAAAGCAAATGGATACTGTGGAGTAAATTTCAAGTGACTGTACAGACAGCAGTTTCAACCCAAAGCCAAAGACCCTGCTGCAAGATTCAGAAAATACCTCTCCCCATCACACAGATATATGTGTAGGGCCCTAGGAAACTGAAAGAGAGAACTGCACATCTGCTTGTGCAGGGGGAAAAAAGTGTAATAGGGAGGGAATGAAGGGTGCATGGGCAACATTGGGCAGGAAGCCTGAAGGTTTGTCTAGAGGCACAGCGGACTAGAAAGGGGATGAATGACGCAAGTGATGGATGAATACTTTTAGTGAGAGCCAGGTGAACTGAAAATGGTGAAACCTGCTCCTTGTAATCACATAATCTGTGTTCACCTTGTACCGTACAACCTACGGAAATAGATGTGTCCTTAAATGAGGACATGTGATTCACTGCTAAAACAGTAGCAGAGAAGGACTCAGAGACCTGCATGGCTCCTTACTGAGCATCTTCATAGTTGTGAAAAGACCTACACATTGTCTGCATCAGGCCGCTGAGGCAGGTGATGTGTGCAGCATGTGGGCACACAGCCAGCCTCACAGATCCACAGATCCATGCTCTAATACACAGTTTGCTATTCACAAACATCTAGCATCTGCTGTATGCTCTGTTCGCTCTGGAAATACAATAGTCAGTCATGTGTAAGATACGGCTTCTGCCTGCACAGAGCTTTAGTCTGGTGGGAGGTTGAAGAGATGAGCACAATTGCTGGAGCATGGAGCGCGGAGAGAGCACCATGCCAGGGATGCCTAGAAGGGCACCTAGCCCAAGCTTCTGGTTGGGGAAGACTTTCTGGAGGAGGTAATATCTAAGCTTCGATCTGAATAGGCTGGTATTCAGAGTGAGGTGTGAGGAGTGTTCTGGACAGAGAGAGTAACACTCCCAGGGAGTGTCACACAGAGGTGGGAAGGTTCCTGATGCACTGAAGCACTAAAGTGATTGGCCGTGACTAAATCCTAGGGAGTGGAGTGGGAGGAGAGGAGAGATGAGGCTGGGAGCTGGGAGGAGCCAGACTGCTCAGGGCCTTACATGCCAGGTTCAAGAGACAGTGCTGGGAAGTCATGAAAATATCTGAAATGCTGTCAAGCAGGAGCTGACTGCTGAGATTTATGTTTAAGGCTGCTGTGTGCAGAGAAGAGGTGGGAGGAGTCAAGGGTGCAGGCATCAGAAGCTACTGCAGAATTCCACAGAAAGACAACGGTTGGAGAGAAGGAGTGATGATGGTAAGGAAAAAACGGGTCTGGAAGGGAAGGGGCAGTAAGGTGTCTCTTTCCTGTGCAGTAACTGCCTGCCCTGGCCCACCCTTGCTCTCCTCTTCTCGTAGCAGGGGCCTCAGAGTACCCACCTCAGCAGGACAGGAAGTGTGGGTGCAGCCTCAGGGAGAAGCCACTGTCCTCTGGAAGGAACACCTCTGCTTGGCAGCCAGTGTTCCCTACCTCTACTCCCTGCATAGTCCCTCTGCTTGGCCCAGACATAGGACTGCACTTCTGCATCAGTTTCCCTACCAAAATGTCCCCTTCTCCACCCAGAGTGAAAATCTGCCCAAAACCTCTTAGACTTGGCTAAGTCCTTTTCCCCCTTCTGAACTCTCAGCCTCTTTTTTCTCTCAGGTGCCTCCACTGTGCCCTACAGCCAGGGCAAGGAAGACTGATTTCTTGCCTAGAATGACATTGCAGACCCCAGCAGTCCCCAGGAATCCCTGCCAGGCCCACCACCACCCTCC
This sequence comes from Cacajao melanocephalus, assembly GCA_963573385.1. NCBI lineage: Eukaryota > Metazoa > Chordata > Mammalia > Primates > Pitheciidae > Cacajao > Cacajao melanocephalus. The sequence goes on along the minus strand of CAUYLG010028323.1, from coordinate 111,857 downwards.
AAGCTGGCAAATCGCTGAGCCAACACACTACTGCCCTCTCAAGTAGTCTCATCCTGCTGAGCTAGCCTCTTCTCTGCTCCAGCCTGACGGTGGAGGTCCCAGCATTATCTGGCACTGAATTTTCGCACTTCAAGACAATGACATTTCAGGTTTTTGTGAGAAGGTATCAGGAACCATGCTAATCCCTTTACATGTTTTCACGTGGGGGAGGGGAGCTCAGAAGCAGTGTTGAGATGAAATATGCAGTGCAGATGTTTATTAGGGAGAGGAGTAGGGAGGGCGTAGGATGGGTGGAGGAAGAACTTGAACTGCAATGCAGGCTCCCTAAAGCCTACCCATCAGTGTCACTCAGCAACCAGATAAACGCAGGCGTCCCCAGGAAGGGTAGGAATTTGAGGTGGCTCTCTGCAGCTGAGGCGGCGCTGAAAGCTGGAAGCTCTCTGCTGACTGTACCCTGCCTCAGAGCTAGTTCTTCCTGGAAGGAGTCTGGGAGAACATCCCTGTCACCTCCCCGGGGCCACTCAGATCCACTTCCCCATATAATTTCAGGGAGCTGCTCTTCTAGGATTCCCACAGGCTTCTCTTCCTGAGGGAAGGTCAAGACAATAGAGGTTAGTGGCACTCACTCCTCATTCGCCTTCTTTCTCCTCCACTGTCCATTCTAGGTTCCCGTCACCTTCAGTTACTGATATGGTTTGGTTCTGTGTACCCACCCAAATCTCATCTCAAATTGTGATCCCCACCTGTCAAGGGAGGTACCTGGTGAGAGGTGACTGGATCATGTCCACAGTTTCCCCCTTCTGTTCTCGTGATAGTGAATTTTCACAAGATCTGATGCTTTTATAAGAGGCTCTTCCCCTTTTACTCTCTCTTGCCTGCTGCCATGAAAGACATGCCTTGCTTCCGCTTCCACTATGATTGTAAGTGTCCTTACAATTACGGAGGCCTCCCCAGTCATGCGAAACTGTAAGTCAATTAAATCTCTTTCCTTTATAAATTACCCAGTCTCAAGCATTTTTAAAATAGCAGCATGAAAACAGACTAACAACTCTGCTACCTTTGTTGGCTTACCTGTGTAACCCAGATCCTCATCAACAAGGTCATGAGCCCTTCATCACCATGATCTTCTCATGCCTGGGGGGCTGTACCTGTCCATTAACAGTAATAATTGAGCAGGGAAATACCAAGAGGTACCCAAGTGGGTCACCTGGGTTCCATACATATTCTCCCCTACCTCCATTGTGCAACAATACCCTCCCTCTCTTTTAAAAACCAGGGTCAATTGCTGCTAAGATGGTGATGCCTTTTCTTGCCAATGTGCCCAGGTGGAGTCTGCAGCTTATAATTCAAGGAGATTCTTGCTGTGTCACCTGGTGAAAGTGTACCCCCACTGGGGACCAGGACTTCTTACTCTGCAGAAGCAAGAGTTGAACAAAGTCTCCCAAAAGACCAGCAAGAGCATTGGTAAGTGGGGCCATTCCTACTTCCATGCCTTGGTTTCCAAATCAGTGCATTCTTCCTAATGGAGACACAGCATCACAGAAAGATCTTTCGTTCAATGCATATAGAGTGGACAGCATCCCATCTTTCCAGAGTATTGCCTCCAAGCTGGTGCTGCAACTGTGCCATCAGCGAGCCATTCCAATCCTCCATCAGGCTGGCAGTTTTCAAATGCTGCACACTGCGATATGGCTAATGGATCTCATGTTCAGGGCTCTACTCCTGTAACGCCTTTGGTATAAAGTATATCTCCAGGTCTGTCATGATTTAATGTGGGGCCCTATGCCAATGGATCAAACACTTTAAAAGTCTATCAGATAATGATGCTGGGTGTGTTCAGAAAAGACAAACCCATACTCAAGGTACATGCCTATTTCTATGAAGATAAACCACTGACCTTGCAGGACAGAAGAAGTCTGGTAACGTCAGCTCATCATCAAATGGCTGGTTGGTCTCCTCAAGGTATGGCGCCATACTGGGGACTCAGTGTTGGTCCCTATTGCTGGCAGTTTGGATATTCAGCTCTGGCAGTAGCTAATCAGCCTCAAATGGTGTGGGCCCCTGCTTTAGGGCTGTGTATCACATTCATCCTCAGAACAATAATCCCTCACAATGGGATGGTCTCCAGCAAACAGGTGAGGAAACTGAGGCTGTAGAAACTAAGTAAATTTCCCTGAGGTTACATAGCTAGTAAGCGGTCAAGTTAGGCAATTCAAGTGCTAAGCCCCCTACATAAAGCATGCAGGGCAGTCTGGCTCTTGTAAGCACTGGCTAAATGATAGCTGTTTGTTTATCATTTGGGAAATAATTAGACTACACAGTACTGAAAGTGACTGGCTGTTTGGGCAAGGAGACCTCATTTGTTCTTAGACAAGGCACTGCAGAATAAAAATAGATCTCAGGTCATCAGAGGAGAGTGCTAGCTTGGGACACTTGCTGATGTGAGCTGCCAGAAGGACAGAACTTCCTTGGTTCCTCCCCCAGGTTTAGGGGTCCATCATCTGTGTCTTCCACTCAGGCCATCATGGTCATCACCCATGCAGGCTTGCCATCCTCAGAGGACTAAGCAAGGACACTCCTAGCCTACATAAGTGGTGACCCAGACTTTCAACCCCAGGCCCTGTGGGGGCACTTTGCCTCCCTCACACGTGGCACTGCCAGGGCCCTTTCTTGAAGTGGGTCTTCTGTGGATGAGGGAGGGTCTCTGCTGAGCTCACACTCACGCTGCCTTTACAAGTGCCAGGCAGGCATCCAGCATGCAGCAAACCTCCAGACAGGGTGCATTTGTCTCCAGCGGTGGGAGCCCAGCTGTCTCTCTGCTCCTCCCACACACTCACTCCTGCTTCCTCTGGCCCCATGCCCACTGTAGCCCACTCCTCCTCTGTCTCACACCCAGTGGGGATTCAGAGGCACAGGCATTTTTCTTTCATGAGGGAAACAGCCCCCTCAGTCTGACGCCTCCCTGGGTCGATAAGATACGGGATGCTCAGCCAGGCCTGGAGTCGGCTTAGGAGGTGGGCTGCGTCTCTCTGAGAAGCTGTCATGATGTCACTAGGCTCAGCCCTCCCAGATCGACTCCCCATTAGGAGAGACAATAGGCAAGGAGACCGTCTGGCTCCGCTGTCTGGGCCCTGACCCCGGCATAAATGCTGCTTTCATTAGCAACAACAGCAACAGCTGCTTACCTTTACTGAGCCCTTACTGCTTGTCAGGTATTCTACCTGTGTTTGGACACAAAGCATTGTATAAGCACTGCCTCACTTCCTCTTCCTAACAACCTCTAAGGTGAGTGCTACCAAATCTCCATTTCACACATACGGCTAAATGAACATCAGATACCTAGCATACTGTCTTAAGCTATTTATATAGACATATATATTTTAAATTTATATGCTTTTATATATATTAGTTCACTCAATCCTCATAACAATCCTGTGAGGAGCAAGCACTATTACGATTTCCCTTTTATGGATAGGACGCTGGACACAGAGATAAATAATGTGCCCAAGGTCACATAGCAAGGGCGTATCAGGACATCTGGCCCCAGAGCCCACTCTCTTAAGTCACTGCTGTGCTCTGCTGCCTCTCAGAGTTGCAGCAGCCACAACTCCCAGTGGCCTCTCCAAGGTCCTACTGACAAAGGGGTCAGTACTGGAAGTGGGGCTAGCCTGACTGACAGCCAGGGTTCCTATCAACGGACGAGCTACTGTCTCTCATTTGCATGAGAAATGTGTTCTCATGGCCTAGAAATCAAGCCAATAGGCCCAAGAAGAAACACTCTTTTGGGGGATGGGTAGCCTGCCCCTACAGGCCCTGCCCTTCTCAGCCCAGACCCCAGGCTGAGAACAGACCTGAGCACTTCTGCAAGTCAGCCCAGTTCACAAGCCCAGGGTTGAAAGGAAATCCAGCTACTGGCAGACAAGATTGGAATTAACATCTGAAATCCTTGCCACGGCCCAGAAACCAGCAATCTGGATTACTGTGGGAAATAAGACTTAATTCTCTTCCAAGCCCTGACAGGCTTTGCGAGCGTGCCTCTGCTGTTCTTCCCAGACTCCTCTCCTATCGGCACTGCTATCTGCATGCCCAGAAGACAACATGACTTTGAAGACATGTCTGGATCTGTTCATGGGCAGCAAGATAAACATGGTCAGTCTCCCTGCCCAGAAAGGCTGGATGGCACTGTCAGAAACTCAAATATAACTCCTGTTACTAAAATAAATGATTAGGGAGCTTTGTCTCTCCTACTCTGAGCGCTCCATTAAGCAAATGAAATAGAAGCATTCAGATACACTCCCTTTTCCCCTTCTCTCACGTGATTAACTGCCTAATAAAAACGATATTAGGTGAGCATAAATTTCAAAGAAGCCCATCGAAGTGACAAACCACTCGAAGGACAACATAAACAAGGCCTATATATTTTTAGGACACCTTGATGGTTGACCTGACCCACTCCGTCTTTCGGTTCGGAACCCGCTCTGGGCTTTCTCAGCTATCTTGTCCTAGTCCCACTAGACAGGCTCAGTCTTCGTTGGAGGCATCAGTGCCTCCTGTTTCAGGAAGAGCCAAGTTGCCTTCAGACCCTGAGCTCTTCTTGGTTCTCAAGTCAGCCCTGGCTGCCACTCTGCAGGAAATTTTAATGAGGCTCTGCCTAAGACAGCCTTTGTCTTAGAATCACCTCGTGCTCTGATGGCTTGCTGGGGTGCCTGGGTATCAGACATTCTCTTTTTTGCTCCTGATCTTCTACCTTCCCTGATCCTCTGATAACTGCCAAGCCCTCAGATCTTGCCTGGAGCTCCAACCTCTTGCCAGTCCTATCCTCTGGGTTCAGCAATATTCTTTTACTCTAGTCTTGCCTTCCTGCTTGCCCTGACCTCTTTCGGTCCCTTATTGCTACCTGGCTCTTGGGGTTCTCATCTCCAACTTGTGCCCATCCCACCATGCATGAGGTGAATGTGATGTAAGATAGCAAGAGTGTCTGGCTCCCGGAATCCCTGGAGACAATTCTCTTCAATAACAACTCCCTCCTTCTGTATACATAAACTTCAGACCTATTACAGAGAATTCACCCCAGACTTTTTCCTTAATTACTGGGGAATAGAATGCATATAGAGATGCTTAAATTCTTAGACTTATCCACAAAATCATTTATACTTAGACAAATACACACATATTGACTCATGCATACACAGAAAACATATGAATGTGTATTTATACATATGAATAAACATGTGCACACACAGCCACTTACACACTAAAGTCATCAGCAAAAGTACACACACACATTTTTATACATGCATACACATTGTAATTAAAACCAAATTAAGATTTTCCTCAAATATGGATCATATCTGTAACTTCCATGCCTAGAATAATACCCAGAATAAAACAGCTGTTCAACTAATCTGTTTTGAATAAATGAATAAGTGATTCACAAATCTGACCTCCTGCAGAAGCCACTTTGGTGACTAGGGAAACTTACACAGTTCTCCAACACTTGAGTCAGAGTCCCTGGGGTGGGGAAAATCAGGCTTCTGCCTTCTGGAGGGGATGAAACTCCACGTGATGTGGCATAAAGGTTTCTCAAGTGACCTTTCCCCTTCCTGGGTGCAGTTCTGATCTAGGTGGCTCCCAAGTGTCCCTCTGCACCCAGGTGGGTGGAGGAGTTTCTGTCCTGGAAGCCCTCTCCCTACTGTGGTCATCCCTGATTCTGCATCCCTCTGCCAAGACCCATCCTACAATCCCCATAATACAAGAAATCTTATTTTGATATTTGCCCAAAGCATTTCCTGTTTTTCTTTATTTCTCAAACTCCGTAACAGATTTTTTAGGAGCCATGTCGTGCTTGCCAGGCTGCCCCCACACCCCACCGTATGTCAACTGCAGGGAGGTGGGGGATGGCTTCCTCTCCACCAAGATGGGCTGCCTCCCAGCCCACTAGTCAGCACGCTGTGAGTCACCAGCGCAGGACGGGCCTCCGTGGCTTCTCAGCTCTGCTAGCACTGGACCATGCTGCACAGTCCTCCTCAGTGTGGCTGCTCCACCTTGGCCACTTTAGGCAGGGTGGCTTGATCCCAGCTCTCATTTAACCTCACAGCCCTGTGTGATTCGAATTTTTGTTCCCCCTTTAAAGATGACAAAACACTCGGAAAGCCCAAGTTTGCATAGCTAGTAAGAGACAGCATTTGAACATACATCTGTCTGGGCTCCTAGCTGAGGAGGGCGGCAAGGCATGTGTTCCAGTGTGAGCAGAGCTGAGAAGCGGTGGAGGCTTTGAGCTGCTCCGGTGACTCACAGTGTGCCGACTAGCAGGGCTGGGAGGCAGCCCAACCTGTCTGGCTGAACCAAGGTTTATCCTACAGGGTGTTGAATAGGATCTGCCCGACCATGAGCCAGGAGATAGGGTGCTAATTCCAGCTCTGTTCCAACTGGAGCCTCAGGTTCCTCATGGGTGAGGTTGGGGTCTTCTGTTCCTGTCTGACCTCACAGGCTTGTTATAAGCAGGGCTGCCTTATTCAGTTGTGCAGTGTGCAGCCTGCATAAAGGGGCCCAGTTGAATGCCAAGGTGGGCTGAACTCCAGCCCAGGCTCCTTTGGCCAAACTCTGCATTGGCCCCACGGGGATGTCTCTTTCTAAAGCACACAAAGGCTCAGTATAGGCTGAGGCAGCCTGGGTTTTAAGAAACAAAGAGCATTTAAATGCTTGGAAAGCTAGGGGTGAACTGGGGGTGGGGTGGGACATCTTACTGTAATCAAAGCTGCTGGGCTTTCAAGCCTCCTGCCAGAGGCCAAGAGGTTCCCTCTGGCTCCTGCTCCTATCCAGGTGCTCGGATCCAAATAAATCAGAGGGTACAGAAAGAAGTCATCGGGGGCTGCTCATGTGTGTGAGTTTTCACATTGAGGGGCACAGGAATAGGGTGCAAGGAAAGAAAGAAGAGGCTGGCTAGCATGTTACTTGGAGCACTGCATTATAAGAACATTTTTCATTTAATGATGCTGTAGCTAAAAATCTAACCTGCTAGGAAGAGGGTCAGAGGACTGCCAAACAAGTGTAATCATCCTTCTAAATAACCCCGGGAGCAAAACTGAGACTAAGGGGTGAAAGCAACAGGTAGACAGAGGTCAGCTCAGTGTTGGGCAGGAGTCTCCAAAGGGCTTTTTGAGATGACATGGATTTTCAGGGGAGGTAGTCATGCCCCTGTGTCTCTCTCCAGCTTGATCGTTACCTCCATCACCTTCATTCTCTATGATTTAGCCATATTGACCTTGTGAGTCCTCCATCTTCCTTCTCATCCTTTTCTGGCTAATTCACAGTTGTTCTTCAGCTTCTTTAACCCCTAAATTAAGGCAGATGCCCCATCCCACTGTATATGTGCTGAAACCTGACCCTTTTCATTGCATGACCAGAGTCAAAATGTATTAACAGCTGACAGCACTCTTCTCAGAGATGGGAAATCCTTTGCTTAGGAAAATATCTTGATGATCAGCTTCAGGTAGAAGGTGAGGACCTCGGGAATTGGCAGGAGCCTATGAAACAAATGAAAAAAAAACTCTTCTGTATGAGAAGAGAAGAGAAAATTATATTTCTCCAAGAGAAGAATAATATGGGGAGGAGTCAGCCAGATGCTGTGAAGCTGGGGACAATTTTGAGTAGATTTGTGGTAGGGTGGTGAATAACAATTCCTTATTGCTGGCATAGCCAGAGGACATTTTAAGAAAAGTGATGTGTAATGTACAATTTAAAGCTGTTCAGATTGCTCTGATATGAACTCCTGTTCTGATAGCTCCTTCCCAAAGAAATCTGCTGGTAGGTCTAACAACACAGAAATCGCCTTATATAAGCTGAATTTTTTTGGAGATTGAGGATGAGCTGAGTTTCACACCTGTGCCATATGGTGTGGAACCATAACAATATACATAAAAGAGGTAGATAGTCCAGGAACTGAGGAAGCAGGAATTTGGCTTCCATGCTGACCATGGGAGCCTAAGACAACACACCCCTCACTTCCTCCCACCTCCCAGCATCCCAGGAAGAGGAGAAAGGGGTTTGTTGGTGTGAGCTAAGTTTATCTAGTCTGTGAGGATACCCAGCTAACATGGGGTTTGCAATCACGTGAGTGACAATAGTAATGAAATATCTGTACTGTCACTTGTTCAGGATTTGCCTGTTCCTGATAAGCTTGCAAAGATGAAAACTGTGTGTCCTGACCTCACTTGTGTGTCTTTAGCACTGAATCATATTGTGGGCATATGCAGTAATCAACAACTATTCAATGGATGGATAGATGGATGGATGGATGTCACATAATCGAGAGGTTTAAATATATATATTAGATGAGGCACCAAAGAAGTTGTAGAAATAGTTAAGAACCATTTGGGATGATAAGGAAGAGAAAATTTAAGATTCCTTCTAACTCTGAGGATCCTTAATATACGCAGCAAAGTAGGAGTCCAGCAGATATTCTTGTCAGACATGGCAAGAAGAATGGATTTGGTGCCCTCCAGGTGCAAGAAGTGCCATCTTTCTATACCCTCTTCAGGAGAAGAGAGAAAGATCTCACTGTGTTATAGGTAGGAATTAGACCCAGTAAAATTCCTGGACATTTAAAGTCTTCTTGTAAAATTCAGAGTTCTTTCAAAAACTAATTATCAGGTTGGTAAAAAAGTAATCACAGTTTTTGCCATTACTTTTTCATCAACCTAATAATATTAGCTACATTTTTTTCTTAGAAACAGGGTGTTCTTCTGTCACCCAGGCTGGAGTGCGGTGGCACAGTTGTGTCTAACTGCAGCCTCGATCTCCTGGGCTCCAGAAATCCTCTCATCTCAGCTCCCTGAGTAGCTGGAACTACAGGTACTTGTCACCATGCCTAGCTAATTTCCTTTAAGTTTTTTTTTTCCTGTTTGTTTGTTTTTGTAGAGATGGGGTCTCACGATACTGCCAAGGCTGGTCTCAAATTCCTGGCTCAAGTGATCCACCTGCCTCGGCCTCCCAAAGTGTTGAGATTACGTGAGTGAGCCACTGCACCTGGCCAGCTACATTTTTTTGAGCTCTAATTTGTGGCAGGCATGATGCTAAGCATTTCATATGGACTAGCTCACTTATTTATTCCACACAACAAAAACCCTAAAGGTAGATGATATTGCTCCAGCTGGACAAACAAGGAAGCAGGCTCAGCAAGGTTAAGTAACTTGCCCAAGGTCAGCAGGTGCCAAGACTTGAATGCAGCTCTGTCTGGCTTCCAGTGCTCTTCACCACGTAGCGATTCCTGGCCTTTTTACCAGCATCCTTCACTCGCCCTCAAGCTCAACCAGACAGTGCATGCTACCTTTTAGCTGTGTACAAGGTGAGGGTAATAAGTTCCCAGGGCAAACACAGGGTCTGGACAAACCTCTGAGTGTACCTTATGCTTCACCAGTGGGCACAGCCCCTTGTGGGATCTTTGGAGCTAGAAAGATTGCCCTGAAACAATGGGGCTAATTCTCCTGGAGGTTAACACTCCACCCCTCCTCCAACTGGCAGAAGGCCAAAAATTGTGGGTCAATTCTTCAGCTCAGTCATTTCTGGAAGACTTTCTAGGTTTAAGTTGCTGACAGATAAGCTAACCATGTCTCCCAGCCTTTCCGCACGACTGTGCTTCCATGAAACCCGTTAACTTCTCGAATGGCTTTGATCAAAGAACTCTGGAGTGCAGGAGAGGAAGGAGAGAATGGCCTGGATTCCAGGGCTGAAACTCTTTGGAAGGTTGCCAGCTCTGCCTGCTGAATGAGGGGGAAGGCAGCACGCACACCCGACCTCAGAGCCCTGGGGTGGGGATGGGAGGCGGCCACTGGAGTCCAGTGCTGACCCTGGATGCTCTCTGCAGCTCTAGCGTCCAGCCCTGCCCCCTGTTCTGCAGTGACTGCTCAGAAGGCTGGATCTTGAGGCAGGGGGCTGAGGCCTGGTCGGTGAGCACCAGGCTGGAGGCAGTTTGCATAGTGATTAATCTGCTCAGCACAATAGTACCTCAGGTGGGTTCTTCCTGGAAGCCCTGATGGAGGGTGGGCATGTCCTCCTTCTAGGGCTGCCAGGAGGAGTAGTGCCACTACATTCCATCATGGGGATTATTGGAAACAAACCTAAGAGAGGACCCAAGATACCACAAGACACTTCACCCCCAGAGTCCCTCAAGTCAGCACAGGTGACATGCAGCATCCTTGGGAAATGAGAACGGTAAGTTGGGGTCTCCCCAGAGATGGCCTGAGATGGGGTGAATGCCCTCTCTCTGTGTGCTCCTGGGGCACATTAGGCAAGAGAAAGGCTCTCACTGGTTGATTTGGATGGTGACTCACCATCCAGAAGTCCTGCCACCCAGATGCTGGCTGTCTCTGGTGCAGGATAAAGTCCCTGGTTTGATCAGCCACGGCTTCTTCAGGGTTCCTCTTTGCCTCTTATACACAAGACCCAGAAACATCAGGTAGAAAGACTCTCCTAGGCCACCCCTGAGAAGCAGGCTATAGGGGAAGCAGGTACTTCCTAGACTCCCCCCGACCAGCACTCCAGTGCAGACTAGGATTCGAGTCCTCTCTGGGAGGCGCTGTTTTCACCCCAGACCCTGATGTCTCACCATCTTCATGATACCTTGTCACATCCTACAGGACAGGACTGTTGATTGTATTTCTTTCCTGTCATTTACCTCTATCCACAACCCTGGGATGACGGCCCCAGGGACTGAGTCCAATTGTGGTCTCAACCATACAAACTTACTATAATTTGAAAAGAGCATTATTTGAAGGAAAAATCTTCCTAATCCACCTAAAGGCATTTTCAAAGAAGTATAGCCCAGTGAGGCACTAAGCTGCCTCTTAATTGCTCCAATGGATGTTTTCCAGCTCCAGGCCCATCAACACCTTCTGTAATCTTTGTCTCCAGCCCACGCTTGTGGATACAACCCAGAAAGTTCTCGGTTCGTTTTGGGAGCTCTGAGCCACACTGTACTGATATTTGTTCATTTCTTACACCAAATTAATGGCACCTTCCTGAAGCAGAGACATGACTCAACTCTAGGAAGGCAGCCAGAGGCTTTCAGAGCTGCACAGACTCTATTTCACTTGTGTTCTTCTCTATCCATGGCCTGGGGTCAAAGATATAGGCAGTAAGGCTCTTTATTTATTTGTTTCTTGTTTGTTAAGAAAAGGCAGGTGAGCGGAAGACTGGGGGAAGTAGAGACTCACTCCTCCCCAGCAAACTTCCTTCATAGTTGTCAGGTGCACAGAGACACCTAAGTGGACCTCCCAGCAGCAACTTTCATCCCACCCACTCTGCCCCATGCCCCTAAAGACGTGTTTGCTCTGGGCACATAATTCCTAGGGAAATGCAGGCTGGCATGGGAGAGAGAACGCTGGAAACACTGACTCCAGAGTCAAAGAGGCCAGCTCTGTCACAAGCTGGGTGGCCTGGGCCAACATCCCACCTTCTCTGAGTCTCAGCTCCCTGTCTAGAGGAGGGGCGGATATCCTATTCCCTTCACAGAACTGCCCTGCAGATGGGTTCCCACCCCACAGCTCACCCCTAGGGGGTTTAGTATTAGGTAGAGGCAGCCCTCCAGGAGCCCTCACCCCAGTTTTCCATAAGCAATGCCTAATTCAATTTTGTTATAAAACAATGTCTTTACCATTTAAATGAGAAAGGAATCAGATGGATGAGAAGAGAGGGAAAAAAGGAAGAGCTGGAAAGAAAGGAAAAGCAGAGACAGGCTGGACATTGGAGGATTTGTGTTCTTGGATGATTTGAATGCATCTATTTGGCCCCAGAGTGCTAGAGCCTCTCCCTCCCCAGTAGATGCCCTGTGGTGGCTGGTGGAAGGGGAAGGGGACTAGCAGGGGACAGGGTCTGGTGCAGTTCACGCAAGGCCTGGGAGGAGGAAGTTCATGCAGATCATTCTAGAAGCCTGGCTTGTCAACGTGGGTCCTGTCAAGGGTGGGTAGCCCCTGACTATCTCCAGAAGCCACGCAGGATCCATGCAGGAGGGTAGGCCCAGCTTTCTCCATGCTAGGGCCATTGATTAGCTGTACTCTGAAAGCCCGGCCCCATGGCCTGCCAAGTAGATTTAGTCTAAAAATAACTCCTTGCAGTTCTGCTTGAGAGTAATTTGTAGAATTAAGAGGGTGTCAGAGGCAATTTTATGAAAATGAGTGTTGTCCCAGGTGCTGATGTTTCCTGAAAGATAAGCAGATACCTCACCACAAGACATCCCGTTAGTCCGCAGTACCCTCCCCCAAGCCAAACAAAATTGACCCTTGTTTTTCTCCAAAATGGGACTCATTTTTAGAGACAAAATAAGCCCTATGTTGGGGCCCAACGATCAGAACTGTGTGCTACCGGGATGAAGAATGACACTGACATGGACTCAGACCTCCTTAAACTAAGCTGCCCTGCTCCGAAGAAGCACACCCTAGGCCAGGAGGCCTTTCCAAGAGAGCTGCTGCCAAGAATTTCCCTCTATCAGTGTCCATCCTCAGGGAGCCTCTGAATCAATAAGGCCTTTCTCTGCACTCTGGCTCAAGGAAGCTCTAACTAGCTTAAGGAAGAAGGAAAGTCACTGGCTTGCTTAATTTTAAAGTCTGAGCTTAGCTCTGGTTTCAGGCACAGTTTGATATAGGGGCTCAAATGACACCAAAGAACCCAGGAGCTTTATCAGCTTGGATTTATAACCTCAAGTGTCGTTTTCATTCTCAGCAGATTTTCCTCTTACAACAGCACTGCTGCCATGGTTTCAGACTTTGTACTATCACAGCTCCGAATACACAGGTAAGGAAAATCAGGTTTTTTGGATTTTTTTCAGATTGTTCTGGCTTCATTTGTGGATGCATCTCTGCAGCAAACAGTGTAGACTAGTGCTATGGTCTGAATGTTTGTGTTGCCCTGAGATTCAAATGTTAAAACCTAACCTCCAAGGTGATGCTATGAAGAGGTGGATCTTTGGGAGGTAGTTAGGTTATGAGGGCTCTGCCTTCATCAATGGGATTAGTGCCTTTACAAAAGAGGCCTGAGGGAGCCCCTCTGCTCCTTCCACCATGTGAGGACACATAAAAGGTGCCATCTATGCAGAATGGGCCCTCACCAGATGCCTAATCTGCTGGTATGTGAATCTTGGACTTCGCATCCTCCAGAACAGTGAGCACTAAATTTCTTTTGCTTATGGATTACTCATCTAAGATATTTTGTTATAGTAGCAGGAATAGACTAAGACAGGTGGGGAACATGTGGTCATGATGAGCAGAGGGGTGGCCCTGGGTGTGATCCTAGACTCTGAAAACCACAATGTTGAGGACAGGCGTGATGGCATTAGGGTCTCTTTCAGGATTGCATTCAGTGGCATGTATTAAGAGCCCCAACACAAGGAGTTTTTTTTTGTATAATGGGATGTCCAGAGGCATTCAGGGGAGCACCCAAGAACTTCTCTAGACTCCTGCTTCATCTGGTTTGTGGCTCTCATCCTCACGGCTCCAAGAAGAACAGCTGCTCTACAATCCAGGCACAAACAAGGGGAAGGACAAAGGAAAAGGCTGCTGCCAGCAGAGTCTATTTATTATCAGGAAAATCAACTTTCCATGAGAGTCCTCTTTCTGTCTTTTCTGCCAAAACTGAATCATATAAGCACCCTTAGCTTCAGGACAGTCTGGGGAGGTGAGTGTTTTAAACTGGGAACATTGAAATCTCAAACAAAATTGAGATCGAATAATAAAGAAAAAGAGGATGGATTTTTGGCAGGTAAGGGGCAGTGTCAGGTATAGTCACCTGCCATGCAGTCACAAACAAGAAATGTACACTAACACATTTGTCTTCTCCTTTCCCAAGAATATACCTCTTAGCTCCTGACTCCAAGAAGTAGAATCAAGCCCTGGCTGGTGGCTTGGGGCTCAGTATCACCAGAGTCCTCTCCAGAGGTGCCACAGGCCACTTTATTCACCATCTACAACAGTCCCACAGCCATTCTTGGGAGATGATTTGGTCTTTTAAGTACAGAGAACTCAGAACTGATAACAGTTGTTAAACATATTTTTTTAGTATTTTAAATTATACTACCTATTTTGAAAAATTTTTTAGAATTACAATTTTGGAGATTGGTGTTGGGAAAATGTATGTGTACATCCTTATGTAGATAGAGATGTATTCCGTATAGAAAATCCTTTCCATTTAACTGTGTATATGGACTTACTGCTACCCAGGGAAGCCTGAAGAAGTCAGCTAGGTCTGCAGAACTGGGCAGCAATTATCTGGAGAGAAGGGGCCCTGTGAGCTTTCTAAGAACAATCTTGGAATGTCATTTTCTTGGGCTGCTGGAGCAAGAAAAGTATACCATACGGCAGCAGGTAGAAATGGCCACTTCCCTGCCAGGTGTTGTCTTAGGGAATAGAAGCAAAGCCAGGCAAGAGGGGTGTTTCAGGTTGAAAAGGCCATAAACTATTATCATAAAGTCATGAATCATTTAACGGTAAGAATATACTCTGAGAAATGCATCTGTCCATAAGCAACTTCATGGTTGTGTGAACATCAGAGTATACTTAACACAAACCTAGATGGTATAATCTACTACACCCTTGGGCTATAGGGTATAACCTATTGCTCCTAGGCTACAAACCTGTACAGCATGTTACTGTACTGAGTACTGTAGGCAATTTTAATACAATGGTAAGTATTTACATAGCTAAACATAAAAATGGTACAGTGAAAATACGGCATAAAAGATAAACAAGGGTACACCTGCCCAGGGCACTCACTGTGAATGGAACTTGCAGGACTGGAATTTGCTCTGGGTGAGTGAGTGACTGAGCAGTGAATGTGAAGGCCCAGGACATTAGTGTACACGACTGTAGACTTTATAAACACACCTAAGCCACACTCAATTTATTTTAAACATTTTCTTCCATAATAAATTAACCTTAGCTTACTATACTTTTTACCTTATAAGCTTTTCAATGTTTAAAGTTTTTTTGACTCTTTTGTAATAACACTTAGTTTAAAACACAGACACATTGTACAGCTGTACAAAAATATTTTCTTTATATCTATATATCTTTATTCTACAAGCTTTTCTCTCTCTGTATATATTTCTTTACCTTTTAAATGTTTTTGTTAAAAACTAAAACACAAACACACACATTAGCCTAGAACTACACAGGGTCAGGATCATCAATATCATTGTCTTTCATGTCTTGTCCCACTGGAAGGTCTTCAGGGGCAGTAGTATGTATGGAGCTGTCACCTCCTATGATCACAGTGCCTTCTTCTGAAATCCCTTCGGAAGGACGTGCCTGAGGCTGTTTTACATTAACTTTTTAAAAAATAAGTAGAAGTACAGTTTAAAATAATAAAAAGTATAAATAAAAAATACGCAAACCAGTAGCATCGTTGTTTATTACCATTATCAAGTTCTTATGTACTGTGCAGATTATATGTGTTATACTTCTGTACAACTGGTGGTAAAGTAGGTTTGTTTATACCAGCAGCATCCCCACAAACATGTGAGTAATGTCATGACAGTTATGACAGGAATTTTCAGCTCCATCCATTATACTATTATGGAACCACCATGGCATTTTGCTGTTGACCGAAATGTTGTTACGCAACACATGACTATATTTTATTTTCTACTTCATAGGATGAGAAGGTCAGAGAATGTTGGTTTAGAAAGGAGCTTGGTGATCATCTGGTCAAATCCCTTCATTTTTCACTAGCTCCTTTTTCAAATCTCCTCATTTAATCTCATCATGTAAGAAGTCTCATCATCCAGAGAAATGCCATGGGGCTCCCACAACTCCCTGGGTTTTCAGAGGTTTAAGTCGCAGGTTTAAGGGCATGATTTGGATAGAGAGGCTCTTTTGGGAAGAAGGGAGGAGAAAGGAATCTGAGATATATTGTTCCACTGGTGGTAGCTGGCAGTCTCTTTACTAATTGGAATTTTTTAAAGCTTTCTACTTAGTCATGATTTCAGACTTACAGAAAAGATGCAAACATACTACAAAGAATTCCAATCTACCCTTCACCCAGATCTTACACTTGGAATGTTACCACATTTTCTTTCATTAGATAAATCAATAGATTTATAAATGTGAGAAAGAGAGAGAGCCAAAACATAGATTAGATAGATAGATAGATAGATAGATAGATAGATATAGAGATAGGCAGATAGAGAGATAGAAATAGAAAAATAAAGAGAATTTTTTCTGAACAATTTGAATATAAGTTGCAGATATGCAGCTACTTTATCCCTCAGTACTTCAGTGTGTCTTTCCTAGGCGGGTGATGAACAATAAGAACACATGGACATAGGGAGGGGAGCACTACACACAGGGGTCTGTTGGGGGGGGAAATAGGAGAGGGACAGTGGGAGGTGGGGAGGGGGGGAGAGATAGCATGGGAAGAAAAGCTAGATATAGGTGAAGGGGAGGAAAGCAGCAAATCACACTGCCACGTGTGTACCTATGCAACAATCTTGCATGTTCTTCACATGTACCCCAAAACCTAAAATACCAAAAAAAAAAAAAAAAAAAAAAAAAATAAAAAAAATCGGAATGCTGTTATACTAAATGCTAAAAAAAAAAAAAAAAAACTTAGTTATTTTGCTAATCTTGAATTAAAATAATTTATATTTTCTATAAAAAAAAAAAAAAAAAGAAAAAAAAAGATACAAGAAGTGAAGGTAGAAATATTCAAGGAAATAGATAGCATAAAGAAAAAATCAAAACTTCAAGAAACATTGGACACACTTATAGAAATGCAAAATGCTCTGGAAAGTCTCAAGAATAGAATTGAACAAGTAGAAGAAAAAAATTCAGAGCTTGTAGTCAAGATCTTCAAATTATCCCAATCCAACAAGGACAAGGGAAAAAGAATAAGAAAATACAAACAAAGCTTCCAACAAGTCTGGGATTATGTTAAATGACTAAACCTATGAATAATTGGTGTTCATGAGGAATAAGAGAAATTTGAATGTTTGGAAAACATATTTGGGGGAGTAATCAAAGAAAACTTCCCTGGCCTTGCCATAGACCTAGACATCCAAATACAAGAAGCACAAAGAACACCTAAGAAATTCATCCCAAAAAGATTATCACCTAGGCACACTGTCATCAGGTTATCCAAAGTTAAGATGAAGAAAATAATCTTAAGAGCTTTAAGACAAAAGCACCAGGTAACCTATAAAGGAAAACCTATCCAGCACATTAACAGCAGATTTCTCAGCAGAAACCCTACAAGCTGGAAGTTATTGGGACCCTAACTTCAGCCTCCTCAAACAGAACAATTATCAGCCAGGGATTTTGTATCCAGTGAAACTAAGCATTATATATGAAGGAAAGATACAGCCTTTTTCAGACAAACAAATGCTGAGAGAATTTGCCACTATCAAGCCACCACTACAAGAACTGCTAAAAGAAGCTCTAAATCTTGAAACAAATCCTGGAACCACATCAAAACAGAACCTCTTTAAAACATAAATCACCCAGGACCTATAAAACAAAAATACAATTTAAAAAGCAAAAACAAAAACAAAACAAGATACACAGGCAACAAATAGCATGATGAATAGAATGGTACCCCACATCTCAGTACTCACATTAAATGTAAATGTCCTAAAATTCTCCACTTAAAAGATACAAAACTGCAGAATGGATGAGAACTCACCAACCAACTATCTGCTGCCTTTAGGAGACTCACCTAACACATAAGGACTCACATCATTAACTTAAAGTAAAGGGGCGGGAAAAAGGCATTTCATGCAGATGGAAACCAAAAGCAAGCAGGGCTATTTTTATATCAGACAAAACAAACTTTAAAGCAACAACAGTTAAAAGAGACAAAGAGGGACAGACATTCTACAACGGTAAAAAGCCTTGTACAACAGGAAAATATCACAATCCTAAACATATATGCACCTAACACTAGATCTCCCAAATTTATAAAACAATTAGTAGTATATCTAAGAAATGAGATGGACAGCCACATAATAATAATAGTGGGGGACTTCAATACTCAACTGACAGCATGAGACAGGTCATCAAAACAGAAAGCCAACAAAGAAACAGTGAATTTAAACTAGATCTTGGAACAAATTGACTTAATAGATAGATACAGAACATTTCATCCAAAAAGAGCAGAATACACATTCTATTCAACAGCACATGGAACGTTCTCCAAGATAGATTATACGATAGGCCACAAAATGAGCCTCAATACATTTAAGAAAATTGAAATTATTTCAAGCACTCTCTCAGATCACAATGCAATAAAACTAGAAATAAACTCCAAAAGGAATTTTCAAAACCATGTGAATACATAGAAATTAAACAACCTGCTCCTGAATGATCATTGGGTCAAAAACAAAATCAAAATGGAAATTTAAAAATTATTTGAACTGAATGACAATGATGACAAAACTGATCAAAATCTCTGGGATACAGCAAAGGCTGTGATAAGAGGAAAGCTCATAGCCCTAAATGCCTACATCAAAAAGACAAAAAGAGCACAAACTGACATTCTAAGGTCACATCTCAAGGAACTAGAGAAACAAGAAAAAACCAAACCCAAACCCAGCAGAAGAAAGGAAATAACCAAGATCAGAGCAGAACTAAATAAAATTGAAGCAAAAAAATACAAAAAATAAAATGAAACAAAAAGCTGGTTCTTTGAAAAGATAAATAAAATTGATAGACCATTAGCAAGATTAACCAAGACAAGAAAGGAGAAAATCCAAATAACCTTATTAAGAAAAAGAAAACAGGAGATATTACAACTGTACCACTGAAATACAAAAGGTCATTCAACATTACTATGAACACCTTTACTCACATAAACTAGAAAACCTACAAGATATGGATAAATTCCTGGAAAATTACAACCTTCCTAGATTAGATGAGGAAGAATTAGATATCCTGAACAAACCAATAACGAGCTGAGAGATTGAAATGGTAATTTTGAAATTTCCAAGAAAAAAGAGTCCAGGACCAGACAAACTCACAGCGGATTTCTACCAGACACTCAAAGAATAATTGGTACCAATCCTTTTTTCACTATTTCATAAGACAGAGAAAGAGGGAACCCTTCCTAATTAATTCTATGAAGCCAGCATCACTTTAATACCAAAATCAGAAAAGAATATAAACAAAAAAATAAACTACAGATCAATATTCCTAATGAACACAGATGCTAAAATCCTTAACAAAATACTAGATAACCAAATCCAACAACTTATCAAAAAGATAATCGACCATGATGAAGTGGGTTTCACAGCAGGGATGCAGGAATGGTTTAACATACTCAAGGCAATAAATGTGATACACCACATAAACAGAATTAAAAACAAAAATCATATGATCATTTCAATAGACACAGCAAAAGCATTTGACAAAATCCAGTATCCCTTTATGATTAAAACTCTCATCAAAATCCGCATACAAGGGACATAGCTCAATGTAATAAAAGCCATTTATGACAAAATCACAGCCAACATAACACTGAATGGGGAATACTTGAAAGCATTCCTTCTGAAAACTGGAACAAGGAAAGGATGCCCACTCTCATTACTCATTCTCAACATGATACTGGAAGTCCTAGCCAGAACAATCAGATAAGAGAAAGAAAGAAAGGACATCCAAATCTGTAAAGAGGAAATCAAACTGTCTCTGTTTGCTGATGATATGTTAATTTACCTTGAAAACCCTAAACACTCCTCCAGAAAGCTCCTAGAACTGATAAAATAATTCAGCAAAGTTTCTGGATACAAGATTAATGTACACAAATCAGTAGCTCTTCCATACACCAATAGCAACCGAGTGGAGAAACAAATCAAGAATTCAGCTCCTTTTATAATAGCTGCAAAAAATAAAATAAAATAAAATGCTTAGGAATATACCTAACCAAGGAGGCAGAAGACCTCTACAAGGAAAACTACAAAACACTCCTGAAAGAAATCATAGATGACACAAACGAATGAACATACATCCCATGGTAATGAATGGGTAGAATCAATATTGTAAAAATGACCATAATGCCAAAAGCAACCTACAAATTCAATGCAATTCCCATTAAAATACCACCATTTTTCTTCACAAAATTAGAAAAAAAAATTCAAAAATTCATATGGAACCAAAAAAGAGCCCACAGAGCCAAAGCAAGACTAAGCAAAAGGAACAAATCTGGAGGCATCACACTACCTTATTTCAAACTACACTATAAGGCATAGTCACCAAAACAGCATGGTACTAATATAAAAATAGGCACATAGACCAATGGAATAGAATAGAGAATCCAGAAATAAACCCAAATACTTAAAATCAACTGATCTTTGACAAAGCAAACAAAAACATTAAGTGAGGAAAGGACACCTTTTTCAACAAATGGGCTAGCCACATGTAGGAGAATAAAACTGAATACTCATCTCTCACCTTATATAAAAACCAACTCAACATGGATTAAAAACTTAAATCTAAGACCTAAAATTATAAAAATTCTAGAAGATAACATTGAAAAAACACTTGTAGACATTGGCTTAGGCAAAGATTTCATGAACAAGAACCCAAAAGCAAATGCAATAAAAACAGAGATAAATAACTGGTACTGAATTAAACTAAAGAGCTTTTGCACAGCCAATTGAACAGTCATCAGAGTAAACAGACAACCCACAGAGTGGGAGAAAATCTTCCTAATCTATTCATCTGACAAAGGACCAATATCCAGAATCTACAACAAAGTCAAACAAATCAGTAAGAAAAAAAGAAACAATCCCATCAAAAAGTGGCCTACAGACATGAACAGACAATTCTCAAAAGAAGATACACAAATGGCCAACAAATATGTTAAAAAGTGCTCAACATCACTAATGATCAGGGAAATGCAAATCAAAACCACAGTGCAATATCACCTTACTCCTGCAAGAATGGCCATAATAAAAAAATCAAGAAACAGCAGATGTTGGTGTGAATTTGGTGATCAGGGAACATTTCTACACTGCTGGTAGGAATTTAAACTAATACAACCACTATTGAAAATAGTGTGGAGATTCCTTAAAGAACTAAAAGTAGAACTGCCATTTGATCCAGCAATCCCACTACCAGGTATCTACCAGAGAAAAAGAAGTCATTATATGCAAAAGATACTTGCACACACATGTTTATAGCAGCACAATACACAATTGAAAAATCATGGAACCAATCAAAATGCCTATCAATCAATGAGCGGATAAAGAAACTGTGGTGTATGTATATGATGGAATACCACTCAGCCATAAAAAGGAATGAATTAATAGCACTTGCAGTGATCCGGATGAGATTGGAGACTCTTATTCCAAGTGAAGTAACTCAGGAATGGGAAACCAAACATCATATGTTCTCACTGGTATGTGGGAGCTAACCTGTGAGAATGCAAAGGCATAAAAATGATACAATGTATTCTGGGGACTTGGGGTAAAGGGTGGGAGGGTAGCAAGGGATAAAGGACTACAAATATGGTGCAGTGTATACTGCTCAGGTGATGAGTGCACCAAAATCTCACAAATCACCATTAAATAACTTACTCATGTAACCAGATACCACCTGTACCCCAATAATACATGGAAACATTTTTTAAAAAGAATTCATAGTGTCTCTTTCTCGTTTTATAAGGCTACCAGTTTTATTGGATTAGAGCCCCACTTTTATGGCCTTACTTAATATTAATTACCTTTTTAAAGGCCTTATCTCAAAATACAATCACATTGGGGGTTAAAGCTTCAGCCTATAAATTTGGGGGAGAGCACAATTCAGTCCATAGTTGGGTAATTATTAACACTCATCCCTCAAAGTTAATGTGTGACCAAGAACTCTTTCTTATTACCAACACAATAACTCTTGAATCAACCATATTCACTCCAAATCTACCACAGCCCACTCATTTGAGCCGTCATGATCCCCTATTCTCTGAATAAATACAATCATCTCCTAACTGGCCTCCTTTCATCCACTCTCTTCTTCCTCTAATACTTCCTTCAATCAGTCAGAGTAATCACTTCAAAACACACATTTAAAAAGGTAGTCCTCCTTTTTAAGACAATTCATCTGCCTCTCATGGCTTAAAATTCTTAGCACACTGGTCATATGAGCTAGCCCTTCCCTAACTCTCTAGCCTCTATGTACATCATGTTCTTGCTTATTCTTTTTGTTCCTGCCATACTGGCCTACTTTCACAGTTTTCCAAAAGCGACATGCTTCCTTACGTCTAAGATTTTGCACATGCTATTTCCCCACTCCCACTCACTCTCTAAGGGAAGCCTTCCTTGATCTTCATAACTAAGGCAATTCCCCTAATTAGACATTGTCATAGCCATTTTTAAGACATCACAGTTGCAATTTTAATTTGTGTATAAAATTGTTTTGTTATTGTTTGCTTTTTCCACAAGATGGTAAGCCCCTTTAAAGTATTCTGAGAGGATTAAATGAAATAATGAATGCAATGTACTTTATTCAGAGCCTGGCACTTAGTAAGTGCTAAATTGATTTTGGCTTTTATCATTATAATTGGGGTGGGCCAATTCTTAGTCATTGCATATTTCACTGGCTGAGCTTAGTTTTCAACCCTAGATTCATCACTTGGTTTTTATATTTTTTGAAATACTACAGTATCTAGTTCATAATTAGCTCTTGATAATTGTTTGCTAGTACTGTTATTATGCATTTTCTGATTCTCTTCTAGGTAGAGTTCTGTCTTTGCTACTTGCTAGCGCTGTGACATTGGGCAATTGGCCTAAATTCTCTAATGATCATCCCGTGATGATCTGATGATGAGCTGACTTCAACCAACTGCTATCTAATTAGCCAATTACAATTATTTCCAGAAAATGGGTACTGCAACATTGTATTGGTTCATTTCATGCTACTGTAAAGTACTACCTGAGACAGGGTAATTTATAAAGGAAAGAAGTTTAATTGACTCCCAGTTCCATATGGCTGAGGAGGCCTCAGGAAACTTACAATCATGGCAGAAAGGGAAGCAAATATGTTTTCCTTCATATGATGGCAGGAAGAAGTACCAAGCAAAAGGAGGAAACCCCTCTTATAAAACCATCAGATCTCATGAGAACTCATTCACTATCAGGAGAAGAGCAGCATGGGGGTAGCCATCCCCATGATTCAATTACCTCCTACCCATCCCTCCCACGACCATGGGAATTATGGGAACTACAATTCAAAATGAGATTTGGGTGGGGACACAGCCAAACTGTATCATATATATTATTTTTCTTCCATCATAGTATAAGCAGATGATTCATTATTTCCTTATTTTTAATTCTGGAAATCAAAACGCATCTTAAAAATATATTTTATTTTTAGCTTCCACAAATAAGTAAGAACATGTGATATTTGTCTTTCTGTGCCTGGCTTATTTAACTTAACATAATGATCTCTAGTTCTATCCATGTTGTTGCAAGTGACTGAATCTTATTTTAAAGAATCTAATTGGATTGTTTGTAACTCAAAGGATAGATGCTAGAGGGAGGGATACCCCATTCTCCATGATGTTCTTATTTCACATTGCATGTCCATATCAAAATATCTCATGTACCTCATAAATATATATGGGTACTATGTACCCACAAAAATGTAAATAGTAATAACAATAATAAAAGAGAAAAAATATATTTTATATTCAAATAAAACGAACTATTGCCTTCACTATAAGATAGCTGATTTCAGATTCACTTTGGGAGTCAACACAATTCTATTCTCTTCAAGTGCAAGGAGAATCTTCATTAACATACATGTCCTTCAGTGATGTGGCTAGAAAAAGTGCTAACATGAGCTGCTTATTCCCTGGTAAGAATGCTCAGGCCTAAATGCATTCACCTCCATTCCCAGCTTGCCTTTGTCTTTCCCATGGTTGACAGCTGGGCCTTCAACACTGACTGCAGATGGAGCTCCTTTAAGATAAGAACATACAAAAAATCCAAATTTCAAAAACATCAATTTGGAAGTGATTATTCTCATTACTGGTCTCTGTCTTGACAAAATGATTGACCATAGGATTAATTTAAACAGTGATCTCTCTCAGTGAATTGAAGTGCTCATTGCTCATTCACATACCATTAACTGAAACGGAGGACTTGGAGAAAGGATAGCCAGCTGAGAGGCAATAGCAAAATCACTTAAGTTGCAGCTTTAGGAACCATGTCATGACAAAACAATTGTAAATAAAAAGTAAGCAACTCTGAAATAAGAAACCCGTAGAGGAATGGGAAATTATTTGCAACCCTCAATATGTGTACACCTTTACAGAGTTTGTTTCATCTCTATTATGGTGTGAATATTTGTCCCCTCCAAAACTCATGTTGAAATTTAATCCCCAGTGTGGCAATATTGAGAGGTGGGGTCTTTAAGAGGTGATTGGATTAATCCATTCATCACATAATGGATCAATGGATTATCATGGGACTGAGACTGGTATCTTTATAAGAGGAAGAGAGACCTGAGCTAACACCCTCTCACCGCATGATACTCTGTGCTGCTTTAGGATTGTGTAGAGAGTTCCCACCAGCAAGAAAGCTCTCTTCAGATGTGACCCCTCAACCTTGTACTTCTCAGCCTCCATAACTGTAGGAAATGTCTTTTCTTTTTAAATTACTGTTTTAAGTGTTCTGTTATATGCAACAGAAAATAGACTTATACAATGTCTAAAAGAAGAACATTGATCTAAAGAATCTAGATGGTAGATGCTTTCTTAGAATCAAAGAATGTCAGAGCTAAGAGGGACCCCATACACATACACAACAAACACTCCACAGTGGAATTAGAAATGCATCCTGACTTTGCTACCATTTGAGAACATGATTGCAACACAGAAAATGCTGAAAGGTGGAATGTGTGTGGCTCTGAAGGAGGAGGAAGATGAAAGAATGGTGGGATCTTTGTCAGGTCTTAGTTGCAAACTTGTTCTCTAACTTTATTTTCACTAAGTTAGAAAGCATCCGATACAGTCCAGTAGCTAAGACTACAGGTTGCCTGTATTGAAAACCTCACTCTTTCTTACACACTACTTACTAACTCTATGATCTTAAGTAAATTAACTTCATAATCTCAATTTCCTCGTAGGTAGACAAATAGCATGTGTAGGATAGTTGTAAATATTAAATCCATGTAAAGCACTTAGTACACTACCTGACACATAGTAGGCACTCAACAACAAATATTATTTATCAGTATTAAATATAGTCATGTGCCACATAACAATGTTTGGTCAATGATGGACCACATATATGATGAGAGTCCCATATAATTTTAATGAAGCTGAAAAATGCCTGTCACCTAGTACAATTGTGGCTATTGTAGCGTCCTAGCAAAACACATGACTTGTACGTTTGTGGTTGTGCTGGTGTAAACAAACCTTGTACTGCCAGTTGTATAAATGCATAGCACATATAATTATGTGCAGTACATAATACTTGATAATCATAAATAACTATGTTACAGGTTTATGTATTTACTATACCTTTTATTGTTATTTTAGAGTATACTCCTTCTGCCTTTTAAAAGAATTAGCTGTCAAACAGCTGCAGGTAAGTCTCCTGGGAGGTACCCTAGAAGAAAGTAGTATTATTATAGGAGATAACAGCTCCATGTGTGTAATTACCCTGAAGACGTTTCAGTGGGATGCAATAGGGAGGTGGAAAACTGTGAAACTGATTATCCTGACCCTGTGTAGGCCTAAGCTAATGTGTGTGTTTGGTACTTAGTTTTTAACAAACTTAAAAAATGAAAATAGAAAAAGATTTTCAGAATAAGGATATAAAGAAAGAAAATATTTTTGTATAGCTGTATAATGTGTTTATGTTTTAAGCTGTATTATTACAAAAGAGTCAAAATTTTACAAAAACTAAAAATATAAAGTAAAAAAGCTACAGTAAGCCAAAGTTAATTTATTATTGAAGAAAATAATTTTTATAAATTTAGTATAGCCCATGTGTACAGTGTTTATAAAGTCGGCAGTAAGGTACAGTAATGTCCCAGTCGTCCACATTCACTCACTGCTCACTCACTGACTCACCCAGAGAAACTTCCTATAAGCTCCATTCATGGCATGTGTCTTATACAGGTGTATTACTTTTTGTCTTTATACTTTCTTTTTGAGACAGGGTCTCACTGTGTTACCCAGCCTCCCAAATAGCTAGGACTACAGGCACGTGACACCATACCTGAATAATGTTTTAATTTGTGTGTGTGTGTTTGGAGATGGGAGTCTCTCTATGCTGCCCAGGCTGTCTTTCCACTCTTGGCCTCAAGCAATTCTTGTGCCTCAGTCTCCGAAAATGCTGGGATTACAGGCCTGAGCCACTGTACCTGGCCTTATATCATATTTTTACAGTACCTTTTCTATGTTTAGATATGTTTTGACACACAATTTTAGAATATACTCCAGTATTTAGTAAAATCACATGCTGTACAGGTTTGTAGCCTAGAAGCCATAGGCTACAACATATAACCTAGATGTGTAGTAGTCAATACCATGTAGGTTTGTGCGATATATTCTAAGATGTTCCCACAACAATGAAATTTCTCAGAATGTATATCCATTGTAAAATGATGTATTACGGTATTTTACGAGTATTGTTAATATCAAATACTGCTTTCTGAATGTGGCCAGAGGCACTCCACAAGTTAAATTCAGTATGTCTGCATGAAACATCTCCAATACAAAAAATACAAATTTCAAAAACATCAATTTGGAAGTGATTATTCTCATTACTGAATTCTGTCTTGACAAAATGATTAACCATAGGATTACCTGAAACAGTGCTCTCCCAGTAAATTAAACTGTTCATTCACACATCATCAACTGAAAGAGAAAACTTGGCGAAGAGGATAGCCAACTGAGAGGCAAGAGCAAATCACTTAAGTTGCACCATTAGGAACTGTGTCATAACAAAACAATTGTAAATAAAAAGTAAGCAACTCTGAAATAAGAAGGACATTGTCACAGTATATTTTTCTTCTATGGAAAAGTCAATTAGTAAAGCAATTGCTTTACTGCCTTAAAGAAAAATCTAAATGCTCCTCACTATGACATACAAGGTCCTTCATTTATGCCTTTTACCTGTGATTCAATGTTTCTGTGCCCTTCACCCAGCCTTAAATTTCTTACAATTTTCCAAAGATGCCTCATCACTTTTGCTTGTGTTTTCCTTTTCTTGAAAAGCTATTTCTAACCATAATTTCTTAACTCCTTCCTTTTTAATTATGAAAAAATAAAAATACATTATAGAGAATAATGTAGTAAATGCCTATGGATATAAAGTCTGAATTTTTTTTGTATTGTTTCTTTCTAACTAGCAATCACTTATATAAATTCCAAGTATATTTTTATCCAAGTTTTTACACATGTATTATGTGGATTTATGTCCATGAAACTAGTTTTAGAATAATTTTGTGTGATTAAAAATATGTAACTTGCAAATTACAATGAGTGTAACTTGGAGCTAACTTTTTTGGCTAAATAAATTTTTTATTTCAATTTATAAGATAATTAGATATAATTCATCAAGACTCCATGATTCATCTAATCCCCTATTGATGAGTATTTTAGGCTAGTTGCAACCTCTGTTACAGTGCTATATTAAACATCCTTGTATACATTTTCTTATATAGATTTGTAAAAGATTTTCTAGGAAATCCAGAAGTTAAAAACATATTTTCATTTTTACTCAAATTTAAGTTTATTTCATTTGTTTCCCAAGAAATGATAACAATGTATATTTTTACCACTGTGTTTAAGTGTTCATCGTTTCCTGTACTTTCTTCTGAATTTGATAATGCCAGCCAGATATTTGAATTTTCAAATAACAATAATATGAATCTGTCAAAATTTATTTATTTTTTCACATGTTGATGAGCATTTGGTAAGTTCTAGTTTTTGCCTCTTATAGATTTAGCTGCTATGAAGATTCAAGAGCAAGTCTTTGTATGGGCATGTTTTCATTTCTCTTCAATAAATACCTAGGGGTAACACTGCTGTGTCAACTCCATGTCCAGAAATATGGAGAAGATGTATTTTTTTCCATTTCTTCCACTAAATACAACTAACATTTCTGAACATTATTTATAAAACAAACATAAGAAGTCTATAAAAGGTGGAGAGAAGAGGATGAGCAAGCTGGATATCCTCAAGCACAAGGAATAACATGGTGTGAGTACTCTTTTTTACTTTGTATATCCTGAGCTGAAGACCTGGTAATTTGTTAACAGCAACAAACACAAGTAAAAAACCACCCTCCTGCCATCAAAAGTCTGTTCTCTCTAGCCAAAGGCCCAGAAAAGGAGCGACCTAAATGGAATACTTTTAGATAATAACTATTCCAGTCAAACATCACAGAGAAAACATGAACTCATTGGTAGTCAATGGCCCCACCACCACCAGCATCAGAAAAATTTGACTGGGAAGTCTAGATTTCCATTCTCACCAGGATGTAACAAGATGCTACAAAATGCCTAGTGAGGTAGCAGAGGGAGTCCGTACTGTTATTCCCCCCATTGGTAATGAACCTACCTCATGGTATCAGTGGAAACCAAGTTGACAGTCTAAACTTCTACCTGCACTGTGTGGTAATCCAGTAGCCCTCCCTCCCTCACAGAAGTGGTGTCAGGAGAGACCTCATAAAAAGTCTAAAATTTCACCACTGCCCAGGTTTAACAAGGTCACTCATGCACCATGTCAGTGGAAATCATGTAGAAAGTTGGCATGCCAACCCCTGCTCGGAAGTAAAGAAGAGTCCCTCTCCTTGAATGTCACCATAAACCAAGTGGGGATCCTGGACTTCTACCAATACCTTAGAGTAACAAGGTAGTGTCTAATTGTCTCATGCAGGAGTGTTGCTAGAAAAAAAATAACAACAACTAAAGAAACTTAACAAATTAACGTGTTTAATTTGTTAAAAAATTAAAAAGCAACTAAAGCAATTTAAAATGTTTAAATTGTGTTTGTTAATAACTTAAACACAATTTAAATATCATTGGGGTTTCAAAACATAATGCCCAAAGTATCTAGATTTTAATTAAAAATCGCCCATAATATAAAGAATCAGGACTATTGATATGAATGAAAATGATAATTAACATACATCAACACTGAGATAACAGAAATTATAGATTCATTCAACAATAATTTCAAAGCAGCCCTAATGAAAATGCTTTATTGAGCAATTAAAAATATGTGTAAAACAAAGAAAAAATAAAGTGTGAGCAATGAAATAGTAAATATCAGTTCAAAAAAAATGTGAAAAAGAAACAAATGGAAATTTTAGACCTGAAAAATGCAACAACTAAAATACAAAACATCAGTAGATGGGCTCAACAGAAAAATGGAGGGAACCGGCTGGGTGCAGTTGCTTGCACTTGTAATCCTAGCACTTTGGGATGTCGAGGCAGGCAGATCACCTGAGGTCAGGAGTTCAAGACCAGCCTGGCCAACATGGAGAAACCCTGTCTCTAGTAAAAATACAAAAATTAGCCAAGCACGGTGGTACATGCCTGTAATCCCAGCTACTTGGGAAGCTGAGGCAGGAAAATCACTTGAACCCGGGAGGCAGAGGTTGCAGTGAGCTGAGATTGTGCCACTGCACTCCAGCCTGGGCGACAGAACAAGACTCTGTCTCAAAAACAAACAAAAATCAATGTGGAGACAAAGGAAAAATGAAACAATTCGTAGCTAGAACAATAGATATCAGTCAATCTGAGCAACAGATATAAAGTACACTGAAAAGTAAACAGAGCCTCAGGGACCTATGAAAGTATAAAAAAAGAGATAACATTTATGTTATCATAGACTTGTAAGGAGAGGAGAAAGGATAAGACTAAATTAGTAAGGCACAGTACCATTAAAGCTATTTAAATAAATAAAAGAAAAAATCTATCTAATTTGCCATATTAATAAAGAAGAAAAACTTATGTTATCACATCAATAATAGCAGAAAAATCATCTGACAAAATTCAGTGCTCATTCATAATGAAAAACCTCTCAGAAAATAGAAATACAGTGGAAATTCCTCAACTTGATAAAAAAAACTATGAAAAAACTACAGCTAACATTATACCTAATGTTGAATAACTAAATGCTTTCCTCCTTAAATTGCAAATGAAGCAAGTATGTCTATTCTAATAGTGTTGGAGGTTCTAGACATGCAACAAGGAAAGAGAAGGAAATAAAAGGCATACAGATTGGAAAAGAAAAAAAAGAAACTTACCTGTTTGTAGATTTCATGATTGTCTACATAGAAAACACCAATTAACCTATTTTTTAAAGTACTTCAAGAATTAATAAATACTCAAATAAGATAAAAATACACAAATAAATGTTATTTCTATATACTAGCAATAAACATGTAGACTCTAAAATTAAAAACACAGTATCATTTATAATGGCTTAAAATGAGAAATACTTAGGTATAAATCTAATAATGCACGTGCATGATTTATATGCTGAAAATATATAATGTTGAAGAAACAAATAAAAGAATATCTTAATAAATGGAAAGACATATTGTATTCATTAATTAGAACACTCAAAGCAGTAAAGTCTTAATTTTCCCCAGACTGATAAATAAGTTTGATGTAATTACAATCAATATTCAAATAAGAATTTTGTAGATACAGACAAGACAATTCTAAAACTTCTATGAAAATTTAAAATAACTAGAATAGCTAAAGAAAATTTTGAAAAAGAACACAGTAGGAGAAAGAAGTCCATCTGATCTTAAATGTTGCTACAGTAATCAGATTTTGTGGTATTTACAGAGGGATAGGCACATAGATCAACAGAAGAGAAAAGATCCAGAAATACATAAAAGCAAATACATCCAACTAATTTTTGACAAAGATGTAAAAGCAATTCAATGGAAAAAGGTTAGCCTTTACAGCAAATGATGCTGGAGTAATTGCACATCCATAGGGGAAAAAATTGACTGGTCTCATACCTTGTATAAAATTGAATATAAAATGAATCAAAACCTAAAATTATAATATAGAGCTATAAAACTGGGGAGGGGAGGTGGGATATGGAGAAACTCTTAAGGATCTAAAGTTAGAGATCTTAGATTTTTTTTTTACCAAAAGCATTATACATAGAGGAAAATTTGATAAATTGGATTTTATCAGTATTAAAACAATTTTAATTCTGAAATACTCTGGATGAAAATACGAGCTACAAACTGCGAGTTTATATTAGCAAATCACATATTTGACAAAGGACTGTCATCTAAAATATATAAAGAATTCTCAAATCGATAGGGAAAAAATAATTCTATTAGAAAATAAGCCAAAAAACTTCTGATTTACAGTTCGGCAGGCAAGAAGCCTGGAAGTCACCACTCTAGCCTAATAACAAGTGAAGAGGTGAATAAATTGAAAAATCAATGACTCTTCCTAGATCTGTAAGAGAGTTGAGGTCACAGGGCAAACTGATTCCCCAACAATTGGTGAGACTGACAGGTGAATATAGATAAACAAAGTAGAGTAAAGTAGAAACCCAGCAGCTGAAAGCTCTGTGGAATCTAGTGACAGAGTAAAAAAAAAATCTGAACTATAATTCACAAATTGCTAGGTACTCAGTGTGGACATTGGTGAGAACTAAAAACCCTAGGCATATCCAGTTATAATCATAATGGGGACTCACACATTTGTGAATTTCATGTACCGAAGCTAAACCAAATTTTCATAGTTAATACCAGAAAAAAAATCCCCCTGTACTTCTGGTGGGGGTGGGAGAAGAAGAAATCATTTTCAAATGCACCAAAGCACTCTGTTCTTCTTAACAAGGTGTACTCTCAGAAGAAAGTAGTTAACCAGAGCCTAACCTACTGGGCCTTTTCAGAGCCTAACTGACCTGTTGGAAAGGAAATATCCAACTCCAGCCTACTTTAGCCATCCTGCCCCACCAGAAAGGTGGGAAAAAATGGGAAGCCCTGGTGAATTTCACAATCTAGGGGCACGTGATCACCTAAAGAACTGAGACCTGATCATACAAATACAGAATTCTTTATCTTCTTCATACCTTACCACGACATTCCTAAAGACCTATTTACAGTAGCCTTTTTGCTTAGGATATAATGTCTATCAAGAAAAATTACAAGACATACTAAAAGGCAAAAAATATGCTTTGAAGAGACAGAGCAAATATCAGAACCTGACACAGATATAGCAGGGACATTGGAATTATCAGACCAGCAATTTAAAACAATTATGATTAATATGATAACATGATAAGGCTCTAATGGGTAAAGTAGGCAACACGCAAGATCAGACAAAAAATGTGAGAAGATAAATGAAAATTTTAGAAAACAAAAAAATACTATTAATGAAAAACATTGTGACAGAAAAGAATGTTATTGATAAGATTATTAGGTGGACTGGATATAACTAAGGAAAAAAACCTCAGAAGAGATTTTCAGAGTAGATATAAAAGCCAGACCCATCTATATGTTGTCTACTAGAAACCTACTGTAAATATAAGTCACATTAGATTAAAACTAAATGGATGGAGAAAAACAGACAATGCAAACATTAATCAAAAGAATATGGGATTAGCTGTATTAATTTCAGATGACACAGACTTCAGAGCAAAAAAATTATCAGAGGTAAAGAAGGGTATCACATGTTGATAATGGAGTCAATTATCGAAGAACATGTAATAGTCCTTAACATGTCTGCACCTAACAACAGAGCATCAAAATACATGAGGCAAAAACTGATCGAATTTCAAGAAGAAATAAATGAATCTACTATTATAGTTGGAAACTTCAATACTTTTTTATCTGAAATGAACAGATCTAGCAGGCAGGAAATTAGTAAAAGGCATAGTTGTACCCAACACCACCAGCAACCAACCAGATATAATGGATATTTGTAGCCCACTTTATCCAACAACAGCAGAATACACATTAATGTCAAGCTCCCATTAGACACCCAGCAAGATAGACTTTACATTGTGGGCCACCAAATACACCCTAACAAGTTTAAAAGAATAAAAATCATGCAATCTCTGTTCTTAAACCACAATGGAATTTGTAACTAGAAATCAATAACATAAAGATAGCGGGAAAATCCTGAAATACTTGCAGATTAAATGACAAAATTCTAAATAACACGTGGGTCAATCAGCAAATATCAAGAGAATATTTTTAATGTTTTAAATTAAATAAAAACCCAATTTAAAATTTGTGGGATGCAGCAAAAGCAGTCCCTAAAGGGAAATTTATAGGTCTGAATGCATATATTAGAAAAGAAGATCTAAAAATCTTAGAAGATCTAAGATCTAAACCTATATAAGCTTCTACCTCAGAAAACTGGCAACAGAACAGTGAATTATCCAAAGTAAGCAGAAGAAAATAATTAAGTTAGATAGAGCAGAAATCAATACAATTCAAAACAAGAAACTAATAGAGAAAACCAACGGAACTAAAAGCTGGGGTTTTTTTTAAGATAAATAAAATTGCTAGTCCTTTAGCCAATTTAATCTCTTTATTTTTTATAGGTCTATTCAGATTTTCTATTGTTCCTTCCTAGGAATTTTTCCATTTTGGGTAGATTATCTAATTTGTTGGCATACAATTGTTTGTAGTATTCCTCTTTCATTCTAGACTTTAGTAATTTAGTCAGCCCTTCTCCTTGGCCTGTCAAGGTAAATGTGTATTAATTTTGCTGATCTTTTCAAAGAACAAACTATTGGTTTCATTGCTTTCAGGGAATAATTTTCTATTTAATTAATTTCTACTCTAGTCTTTACATTTTCCTTCCTTTTGTTAGCTTTCAGGTTATTTTGCTCCTCTTATTCTAGGATCTTAAAGTAAAAGACCACATTATTCATTTAGATGTGTCTTCTTTTATAATATAGGTATTTACAGCTATAAATCTTTTTCTAAGCACTGCTTTAGCTTCATTTCAGAACTTCTTGTATGTTTTGTCATTTTCAATTCTATTCATTTCTAATTCTCCATATTTTAAAAATTTTTCAGTCATTAATTTAGTGTGTGTCTAGCTTTTCTGTTTGCTTGCTTTCAATTTTAGTTTTAAATGGACAAATATTAATTGTACGTATTGATGGGGTAGATAGGTCTTAATATACATAATGTATAGTTTTGATGCATTGGTTATTTATGAGTGTACTACTTAATTTCTATATATTTGTGAATTTGTCAAATTTCCTTTCCTAAATTTTACTCCATTGGTTCAAGCGATTCTCATGCCTCAA
Organism: Cacajao melanocephalus; assembly: GCA_963573385.1. Classification (NCBI taxonomy): domain Eukaryota; kingdom Metazoa; phylum Chordata; class Mammalia; order Primates; family Pitheciidae; genus Cacajao; species Cacajao melanocephalus. The sequence continues at coordinate 77,615 of CAUYLG010028323.1, read as the reverse complement.
CCTCCCTGAGTAGCTGGGATTACAGGCGCCCACCACCATGCCTGGCTAATTTTTGTATTATTAGTAGAGACAGGGTTTCACCATGTTAGCCATGGTTTCAAACTCCTGACCTCAGGTGATCTGCCCTCCTTGGCCTCCCAAAGTGCTGGGATTACAGGCGTGAACCACCACACCTGGCCTACTATCTGTGTGTGTGTGTGTGTGTGCGTGTGTGTGTGTAGGTTGCACTTTCCATTTTCCTTGCATGTCTTGTAATTTGTTGTTAAAAATTAAATATTTTAGGTAATACAACAACTCTGGATAGTGATTCTTTTCCCCACATTTGAAGTTTGTTTTAGTTGCTATTTTATTCCATCTTTATTTAGTGATTTGGCTAGACTGTTTGAATGAAATCTAATTTATTCACTTAGTGTGAAGCCTTTGATGTTGTTTCTCAGGAGGTGCACACTGTCACCCTGGAATGAGAGTGGTTTCATCAGAGCTATCATTGCATCTTTCTTTGATCTCTATTAACCTCTTTACTTCAGTTGGTATTAACTCCCAGCCCTTAGACCCTACTAATTGTTGGCTGGTTGCTATTTTGTTTCCAACAATGCCTTGGGTCATAAATTGCTCCTAGTATAATTCAATTAAATTTGGGCAGTGATTGCTTTTAATGCCAGTCTTTGAGGTTTGTTCTGATTCCAAGAGGGCTCTTCTTAGCTATTTCTTTACTTGTTCTTTCTAAAATACTAGTTGACCCTTTGAGGTAGCTTGTTGCTCTTAAGAACAGCTATTGTTTTCAAGAGCACATTTAAGCTTAAGTTTCCCCATGCTGTCATTCAAATAAAGTCAGTTTCTGACTCACTAGGAGTTCTAAAGCTGGGAGAAGTGGAAGAAGCTACCAGAGCTTCAGAACTCTATTCTTAGGTACTATTACTCACCATGTAAAAAGTTCCTGAGCCATTACTCCAGGCACTGGGTAAGAAAGTAACCTCTCGTATTTTTTGTTTGCCTCTCTTGTTGTGCAATTTTAGTCCTATGAATGAGCTGGATCAAGTCTAGGGTATAGCCTTCATCCTACTAATGGGGACTCAGTGAAAGAAGGTGGGCTCCAGCATCTTGGACAGACTCTTCAGGAATTTAGCCTCTCAAACTTGAAGATATTGGGTCAAAAAGTGATGTCAGTCTACCCCTTCTGGAAAGATACAATTTTACTTGATTTAAAACTGAGAGAAGAGACAGCCCCATCTTGCTGGCCATACCTACCCAGACTAGAGATTTTAGCACACTCAGCTGGGAAAAAGGTCAAAATTCAAATACCACTGTCTCTTGCAGTTCGTAATAAGTTTTAGTAGGTTTTGTTGAATAAAATGTTTCTTGCTTTATGTCCTTGGGACAATATATTATTATTTCAATATTTTTTGTAAGTTTCAATACTTATCTCTCTGGGGACTAGATTCACAAAGCTCCATACACTAAAATCTCCATATAAAATTCTTCTCCTTTATATTTTTGACCATATGTGATAAGTCATGTTCAATGGTTATATCATCTGTAACGCCATAAGACTGTGGATTATTATGTTTCTTGAGTTTGTAGGTTATCTGTCATATGGAAAGTTTCAGTTTGTCCACTTATTTGTTTGTTTGCTTGTTTGCTTAAACTCTTGTGTGTTTGTTTGTTCTATGAACCCACCTTCAGGAGATATTGTGGGGTGATTTTTTAGGAGTCATGTCCATTTTCTGGCTTGTAGAGTTTTCTCTATGTAACCTTGAATTTGCCTTTCTTAGGCCCTATATGTTTCATCTTTTTGGATCAGATTTAACATCAGTTTCTCTGCTCTAGTTTTACAATATGTTTGTATTTACCATATATTGCCAATATCCACAAATGGCTTAATATTCTGATTGCTTCTAGGTCACTCTTTTTCTGTATATTCATGTGTCCAATGGCTCTCTTATTTCTTCTATACTGACATTGTGTGCAAAGTTGTGCTACAACCCATTTATAGACTGGATAGACCATTTCTGGCTCCATCTTCTGTAGATACCCCCACTTATATTCTCTGGGGTTCTCATATCCTCTAGCTTATCCTCTCAGTCTTAAAGCTTAATTATAACATTCCTGAGCTGCTTACCTTCCTCTCCCATTAAATACTCTGAGTTCCACTCATGGTTCTACCACATGCATATAGACACATCTCCATATATGTGGGTTTCACATTTGTGAATTCAACCAACAACCAATTTAAAAAAAAAATTTTTTAGTCTACAAAGTTCCAAAAATCAGGACTTAAATTTGCCACATGCCAGGTACTATGATGAATCCGCCTAAGTAAGGTTAAGTATAGACACAGACATTGCATTAGGTATTATAAGTAGTCTAAAGATGGTTTGAAGTATATAGGAGAATGTGCATACTTTATATTTCAATAATTTGAGCACCTGAGGATTTGGGTATTCACAGGGGAGGAGTCTTAGAATGAATCCCTCACATATACCAAGGGATGGCTGCATTCTCTTTTCTTATTTTTAAGCTTAACTAGTTTTGATGATAACATACTTTATTTAAAATTGTCATGCTTAGAGAAAGAGGTGAGGAAAAATTCCTACATATATTGAGTGTATTATCTTGACTCATTCTTTTCCCTTCTTTCTACTTCTTCACCTAGCATTCTGCCTGTTTAGATTTGTGTCCTCCAACAAGCCTTACTGGAACTTATTGTAACTTGGGTATCATCTCAGCGATAATAAAATAAAGCACTATGCATATTCTTGAAGCCCCCCAGTTCCAGGTCTTTGTTACTGGATGGCATATCTAGACCCATCCTAGACCAAAGAAGAATCCACTGCCCTGATACAATAAACACAGTTCTAGCAAGATTCACCACCTACTAATTAAAGTGGCCTTGGGCAGTGAATTAACAGCAGCAGCAGGCAAGTAGTAGTGGCTGTGGGCCTTGAGTAGCCCTAGTAATGAACTGCAAGGTCACAAGCTTCAGGTGAGAACCCAAAGCAGTGACAGCTGTAGTGGTCATGGGAGTACCCCCATCACACCTCTACTGTGATGATAAATACTGTTTTGGGCACCATCTAATCAGCCGCCAGCATAAAAGCAGGCATGGAAAGAGCAGACTTGCTGAGTCTTCTGCCTTCATCTTTCTCCCAGGCTAGATGCTTCATGCCCTAGAACATCAGACTCTAAGATCTTCAGCTTGTGGATTTGTTAACTTACATCAGCAATTTGCCAGGGGCTCTCAGGCCTTTGGCCACATACTGAAAGCTGCCCTATCACCTTCCCTACTTTTGAGATTTTGGGACTCAGACTGGTTTCCTAGCTCGTCAGCTTGCAGACAGCCTATGGTGGGACTTCACCTCATGATAACGTGAGTCAATTCTTCTAATAAACTCCCTTCCATGTATTCATCTATCCTATTAGTTCTGTCCCTTTACAGAACCCTGACTAATCCATCACCCAACTCTAAGTAGCCTAGTAGGAAAAGAGACTCCTTCTGATTGGAGGAAAGAGAGAAAAGAGAGCAAGAGACTCTGCCTGGTAACCCAGAGAATTATCTTATCTTCACCAAGTCAACCAAGTCTACAAGAGTCATAGTGTTCCTGAGCTTAGGACATCCCCTGTTGCTGAAACAGCTGCAAAAGCCACGAGCTTAGGTCACAACACTCAATTCTGCCTGAATCCCTGGAAGGTCCTCTCAAGAAGGATGATTACAAACAAGACCAAACTGCAATAAGTGGAATGAATAAATAAGTCTTCAATGCTCAGACATTGATGAATGTTCACAAGCATCAGGAACATCCAGAAAACAAAACAAACAAACAAATAAATAAATAAGGCAACAGTGAACAATTCTTGACTGACAGAGACATGTGACCTCTCAGATAGAAAATTCAAAATAACTGTCTTGAGGAACTTCAGTAAACTTTAACATAACACAGAGAAGGAATTTCAAATTCTATCAGAGAAGTTATTCACAAAATTAAAATAATAAAAAGCAACAATTTTGAAGTTTAAAAATTCAATTGACAAACTTTAAAATATATCAGAGTTTCCCAAAAGCAGAACTGATCAAGCAGAAGAAAGCATTAGTGAGCTCAAACACAGGCCATATGAAAATACACAGTCAGAAAAGAAAACAGAATAAAAAAGCATACCTACAAGATCTAGAAAATAGCCTCAAAAGGACAAATCTTAACGTTCTTGGCTTTAAAATGGATGCAGAGAGAGACCAGGATAGGAAGCTAATCTGAAAAAATATAACAAAGAACATTCCAAACATAGAGAAAGTTAGCAACATCCAGGTGCAAGGAGGTCAAAGAACACCAAGAATATTTAACCCAAATAAGCCTACCTCAAAGTATTTAATACTAAAACTCTCAAAAGTCAACAATAAAGAAAAGATCCTAAAAGCAGGAAAGGAATTGGATGAAAGATACATAAAGGAGTTCTGATACATCTGACAGCAGACTTAGTAGAAACCTTATAGGCCAGCATATTGAAATGAGATGGCATATTCAAAGTGCTAAAATAATGAAAAAAAAATCCAACCTAGAATATTATATCCTGCTAAATTATCCTTCAAATATGAAGGAGAAATACTTTCCTAGAAAAACAAAAGCTGAGGGACTTTGTCAACAACAGATCTGTTTTTCACAAGTAATGCTAAAGAGAGTTTTTCCATATGAAACAAAAGGACGTTAATAATGAACAAGAAAGTATCTGTAAGTATAAAACTCACTGGTAAAAGTAAGTACACAAACAAATGCAGAATAACACTAAAATTGTGGTGTGTAAACAACTCATACATTTCTTAGGAAGACTACAAGACAAACCTATCAAAAATAAGTATAAAAATTTCTAAGACATGGACGATATAAAAAGATATAAATAGAGATAACAAAGTCAAAAAGTGAGAGAGGAATGGAGATAACATTTTAGTTTTTAGTTTTCTCTTTGCTTCTTTGTATTTTTTTCTTTGTGATAAGAATTAAGTTGTTATCAGTTCAATATAATCAGTTATAAGATGTTATTTGCAAGCCTCATGGTAACCACAAAGCAGAAACCTATAATCAATGCACAAACATAAAAAGCAAAATAGTAAAACATACTACCACAAAGAATCACTTTTACACAGAGGAAGTCAGGGAGAAAGAAAGAGAGAAGCAACAAAACAACCAGAAAACAAATAACAAAATGTCAGTAAAAAAGTACTTACCTATCAAAGATAACAATACATGTTAATGAACAAAATTGTTCCATCACAAAACATAGATAGCTACATGAACACAAAAGCAAGACCCATCTATATGCTGCCAACAAGAAAGTTACTTCACCTATAAAGACACACAGAGTCTGAAAATTAATAGAAAAAGGTTTCCATGGAAACAGAAACATAAAAAGACCAAAAGTAACTTGTATCAAGCAAAGTATACTTGTATCAGACAAAGTATATCTAGATTTCACGATAAAATCTGTAAAAAAAGATTTAAAAAGGTAGTTGTATGATGACAAAGAGACCAAATCAATAAGAGGAAATAACAATTCTCAATATATATGTACCCATCACTGGCACATCCAGATGTATAAAGTAAATATTATTAGAGTTCAATACAGAAATAAACTTCTAAACAACAACAGCTGAAGGCTACAACACCTCATTTTTAGCATTGGACAGATCAACCAGACAGAAAATCAACAAGGAAACATCAAACTTAATCTTTACTGTGGACCAAATGGACCTAATAAAAATGTACAAAACATCTGATCTAACAGTTGCAGAATATAAGCTTCTCAGCACATGGATTATTCTCAGGACTACATCATGGAATGGGACACAAAACAAATCCTAAAAATTCAAAAAAATTAAAATTATATCAAGTATCTTTTCTGATCACTACAGAGTAAAACTAGAAATCAATAATAACAGGAACTTTGGAAAATATATAAACCCCTTCAAATTAAACAATATGCTCCTGAAGGACCACTGGGTCAGTAAAGAAATTAAGAAAAAAATTTAAATTATCATAACAAATGAAAATAAAAACATAACAATACAAAACCTATGGGATACAGCAAATGCAGTACTAAGAAGAAAATTTATAGTAATTAATACCTATATCAAAAGAGTAAAAGGAAAATTCACATAAATAACCTAATGATGCATTCTAAAGAACTTTGAAAGTAAGAACAAATCATAGCCCAAAATAGTAGAAGTAAACAAATAATGACCATTTTACACCAGTTAAAATGGTGATCATTAAAAAGTCAGGAAACAACAGATGCTGGAAAGGATGTGGAGAAATAGGAACACTTTTACACTATTGATGGGAGTGTAAATAAGTTCAACCATTGTGGAAGACAGTATGGCAATTCCTCAAGAATCTAGAACCAGAAATGTCATTTGACCCAGCAATCCCATTACTGGGTATATACCCAAAAGATTATAAATTATTCTACTATAAAGACACATGTACCTGTATGTTCACTGCAGCACTATTCACAATAGCAAAGACTTGGAACCAACCCAAATGCCCATCGATGATAGACTGAATAAAAATGTGGCACATATACACCACGGAATACTATGCAGCCATAAAAAAGGATGAGTTCGTGTCCTTTGCAGGGACATGGATGAAGCTGGAAACCATCATATTCAGCAAATTAACACAGGAACAGAAAACCAAACACCACATGTTCCCACTCATAAGTGGGAGTTGAACAAAGAGAACACATGGACACAGGGAGGGGTACATCACACACTGGGGCCTATTGCAGAGCGGGGATGCTGGGGAGGAATAGCATTAGGAGAAACATCTAATGTAGATGACAGGTTAATGGTTGCAGCAAGCCGCCATGGCACGTGTATACTTATGTAACAAACCTGCATATTCTGCACATGTATCCCAGAACTTAAAGTATAATAATAAAGAAATAATGAAGACCACAAAGGAAAAAAAGTTGAGACTAAAAGAATTGAAAAAGATTAATAAAATAATTGTTTTAAAAAATAAGCAAAACTGATAAAACATTAGCTAGAATAGGGGAAAAACCAATCGAAATAAGAAATAAAAAAGGAGACATCATAACAATACCATAAAATACAAAGGATTATTAGAGACTACTAGGAATAAATATATGCCAACAAATCTGAAAAACAAAAGGAAGTGGATAAACTGCTGGACACATATGTCCTACCATGATCGAACCAAAAATAAACAGAAACCTGAATAGAGCAATAATAAGTAATGACACTGAATCAGTAATAAAGTCTTCCAACAAAGAAAAGTACAAGACCAGATGGGGCCACGTGGAATGGCTCATGTCTGTAATCCCAGCACTTTGAGAGGCAAAGGTGGGCAAATCACCTGAGGTCAGGAGTTTGAGACCAGCCTGGCCAACATGGCAAAACCCTGTCTCTACTAAAAATACAAAAATTAGCTGGGGCTGGTGGTGCGTGCCTGTGATACCAGCTACTTGGAAGACTGAGGCATAACGATTGCTTGAACCTGGGAGGCAGAGGTGGCAGTAAGCTGCACTCTAGCCTTGGCAAGAGAGTAGACTCTGGTCTCAAATAAATAAATAAATAACCAGATAGCTTCACTGCTGCATTTTATTGAACTTTTAAGGAATAATTACCAATTCTTCTTAAACAATTCCAAAAGTATAAAGCAGAGGGAATTCATTCTGACTAATTCTATGAAGCCAGCATAACCTTCATAGCAAAATCAGATAAGAACACCACAGAAAAATAAAACTACAGATTAAAACCCCTGATAAACACAGATGCAAAATTAAAAAAAAAAAAAAGCTAGGAAACCAATTCCAGCAATCATTATCACTACAATGTAGGACAAAAAACATACTATCATCTCAATAGATATAGAAAAAGATTTTGATAAAATTCAACATTGCTTCATGACAAAAACTCCTAATATACAGTATAAGTACTACAATATAATGAAGGCTACACATGAAAAAAGCCACAGCTAACTTCTTATTAAAGAGGGATAAGCTTTCAGCTTTATCTCTAAGAACCGGAAAAAGGCAAAGATAGCCATACTCATTACTCTCTTCCAACATAGTATTGGAAGTCTTAAACAGAGTAATTAGGCAAAAGAAAGAAAGAAACAGCATTCAAATTGGAAAGAGGAAGTCAAATTATCCCTGTTTGTAGATGAATAATTTTATCCATAGAAAAATCTAAAGACTCAACCAAAAACTCTTAAAACTGACAAATGAATTCACTAAAGTGGCAGAATACAAAATTAATACAAAATTCAGTCCTTTTTTTACAAGTACAATAAACTAGCTGAAAAATAAATCAAGAAGGCAATCCAATTTAAAATATCTATAAATAATAAATACCTAGGAATAAATTTTTTAAAGAAGTTTAAAAATACTACAAAGAAAACTATAAAACAATTATAAAATAAATTAGATACAAACAAATGGAAGGATATCCTATGCTCATGGATTGGAAGAATTAAAACTGTTAAAGTGGTAATACTATCCAAAGCAATCTACAAATTCAGTGCAATCCCTACCAATAACATTCTTTACAGAAATAGAACAAAAATACTAGCATAAAAACAAACTAAAAATAGAACTACCATATGATCCAGCAATCCTACTACTGGGAATTTATCCAAAAGAAAAAAATATATCTATCATATCAGAGAGACATCTACACCCTGGTGTTTATTGAAGCACTATTCACAATAGTCAAGATATGAAATGACCCTAGGTGTCCAGTAACAGATGAATGAATAAATTGTAACATATATACCATGGAATACTATTCAGCCATAAAAGAGGAAATCATGACAGTCACAGCAACATAGATGGATTAAATAAGAGGAAATATTAAAGGAAATAAGCCAGGAACAGAAAGTGAAACACTCCATGTTTTCACTCATATGTGAAAGCTAAAAGCAGTTTATCTCAGAAGGCAAAAGTAAAACAGAGTATACTAGAGGCTGGGAAGGGTAAAATGAAGGGAGGGATAGGGACAGTTTTGCTAAAAGAAACAAAATTGCAGCTAAATAGCACAAATAAGTTCTTCTATATCACTGAAGGATGATTATAGTTAGCCATATATATAATATTATATATATATATATATATATATATATATATATATATATATATATATAGTTTTAGATGGGCATAGTGGCTCATGCACGTAATCCCAGAACTCTGGGAGGCTGAGTTGAGAGATTTGTTTCAGATCAGGAGTTCAAGACTAGCCTGGGCAACATAGCAAGACCCTGTAGCTACAAAAAAAAAATTAAATTAGTCAGGCATGGTAGTGTACACATGTAGTCTTAGGTATTTGGAAGGCTGAGATGGGAGGAACACTTAAGCCAAAGAGTTTGAGGTTGCAGTGAGCTACAACCATGCCACTTCACTTGGCATGAGACCTTGTTCAAGTCCTCTTGTTCTCTCTCTCTGTGAGTGTCTGTGTGTACTTTCATTTTATTGGGGGATGAAAGTATTATATCTTTATTTATTTTGTTTTTTTATTATTGTACTTTAAGTTCTGGGATACATGTGCAGAACATGCAGGTTTGTTACATAGGTATCCTCATACCATAGTGGTTTGCTGCACCCATCAACCCATCATTTACATTATGTATTTATCCTAATGCTATTCCTCCCCTAGCCCCCTAACCCAGACAGTCCCCAGTGTGTGATGTCACCATGCTGTGTCCATATGTTCTCATTGTTCAACTCCCACTTATGAGTGAGAACATGTGGTATTTGGCTTTCTTTTCCTGTGTTAGTTTGCTAAAAATAATCATTTCCAGCTACATCTATGTCCTTGCAAAGGACATGAACTCATCCTTTTTTATAGCTCCACAGTATTCCATGGTGTATATGTACCACATTTTCTTTATCCAGTCTATCATTGATGGGCATTTGGGTTGGTTCCAAGCCTTTGCTATTGTAAATAGTGCTGCAATAAAAATATGTGTGCATGTGTCTTTATAGTAGAATGATTTATAATCTTTTGGGTATATACCCAGTAATGGGATTCCTGGGTCAAATGGTATTTCTGTTTCTAGATCCTTGAGGAATCACCACACCACCTTCCACAATGGTTGAACTAATTTACACTATCACCAACTGTGTAAAAGTGTTCCTATTTCTCCACATCCTCTCCAGCATATGTTGTTTCCTGACTTTTTAATGATCGTCATTCTAACTGGCATGAGATGGTATCTCATTGGGGTTTTGATTTGCATTTCTCTAATGATCAGTGATGTTGAGCTTTTTTTCATGTTGGTTGGCCATATAAATGTCTTCTTTTGAGAAGTATCTATTCATATCCTTCACGCACTTTTTGATGGGGTTGTTTATTTGTTTTAAATTTGTTTAAGTTCTTTGTAGATTCTGGATTAGCCATTTGTTATATAAATAGATTGCAAAACTTTCTCCCATTCTGTAGGTTTCCTGTTCACGCTGACTATAGTTTCTTTTTTGTGCAGAAGCTCTTTAGTTTAATTAGATCCCATTTGTCCATTTTGGCTTTTGCTTTTGTTTCAGTCATGAAGTGTTTGCCTATACCTTTGTCCTGAATGGTACGGCCTAGGATTTCTTCCAGGGTTTTTATAGTTTTAGGACTTACATTTAAGTCTTTAATCCATCTTGAGTTAACTTTTTAAAAGGTGTAAGGAAGGCATCCAGTTTCAGTTTTCTGAATATGGCTAGCCAGTTATCCCAACACCATTTATTAAATAGGGAATCCCTTCCCCATTGCTTGTGCTTGTCCTGTTTGTCAAAGATCAGATGGTTATAGATGTGTGGTGTTATTTCTGAGGCCTCTGTTCTGTTCCATTGATTTATATATTTGTTTTGCTACCAGTACCATGCTGTTTTGGTTACTGCAGCCTTCTACTATAGTTTGAAGTCAGGTAGCGTGATGCCTCCAGCTTGGTTCTTTTTTCCTGGAATGTCTTGGCTAGAGGGGTTCTTTTTTTTTTTTTTGAGACAGTGTCTTGCTCTGTCACCAGGCCCCAGGCTGGAGTGCAGTGGCGCAATTTCAGCTCACTGCAATCTCCGCCTCCTGGGTTCAAGCAATTCTCCTGCCTCAGCCTCCTGAGTAGCTGGGACTACAGGCGTGCGCCACCACGTCCAGCTAATTTTTGTATTTTTTAGTAGAGACGGGGTTTCACCATGTTGGCCAGGATGGTTTCAATCTCTTGACCTTGTGATCCACCCGCCTCGGCCTCCCAAAGTCCTGGGAGAGGGGTTCTTTTTTGTTCCATATAAAATTTAAAGCAGTTTTTTCTAATTCTGTAAAGAAAGTCAATGTTAGCTTGATGGGGTTTGCAGTGAATCTATAAATTACTTTGGGAAGTATGGCCATTTTCATAACATTGATTCTTCCTATCTATGAGCATGGAATGTTTTTTTCATTTGCTTGTGTCCTCTCTCATTTACTGGAGCACTGGTTTGTAGTTCTCCTTGGAGAGATCCTTCACATCCCTTATAAGTTGTATTCCTAGGTATTTTACTCTCTTTTCAGCAATTGTGAATGGGAGTTCACTCATGATTTGGCTCTCTGTATATTATCAGTGTGTAGGAATGTTTGTGATTTTTGCACATTGATTTTTTTATCATGAGACTGCTGAAGTTGCTTATCAGCTTAAGGAGATTTTGGGCTGAAACAATGGTGTTTTCTAAATGTACAATGTTGTCATTGGCAAACAGAGGCAATTTGACTTCCTCTCTTCCTATTTAAATAACCTTTATTTCTTTTTCTTGCGTGATTTCCCTGGCCAGAACTGCCAATACTATGTTGAATAGAAGTGGTGAGAGAGCGCATCCTTGTCTTGTACCAGTTTTCAAAAGGAATGCTTCCAGCTTTTGTACATTCAATATGATATTGGCTGTTGTTTTGTCATAAATAGCTCTTATTATTTTGAGATATATTCCATCAATACCTAGCTCATTGAGAATTTTTAATATGAAAGGATGTTGAATTTGATCGAAGGCCTTTTCTGTATCTATTGAGATAATTATGTAGTTTTTGTGACTGGTTTTGTTTATGTCATAGATTATATTTATTGATTTGCATATGTTGAACCATCCTTGCATCCCAGGGATGAAGCCAACTTGATTGTGGTGGATAAGCTTCTTGATGTGCTGCTGGATTTGGTTTGCCAGTATTTTATTGAGGATTTTTACATCAATGTTGATCCAGGATATTGGCCCGAAATTTTCTTTTTTTGTTGTGTCTCTGTCAGGTTTTGTTATCAAGATAATACTGGCCTCATAAAACGAGTTAGGGAGGAGTCCCTATTTTTATATATTTTGGAATTGTTTCAGAAGGAATGGCATCAGCTTCTCTTTGTACCTCTGGGAGAATTCAGCTGTGAATCCATCTGGTCCTGGGCTTTCTTTGGTTTGTAGGCTATTAATTACTGCCTCAATTTTAGAACTTGTTATTCGTCTATGCAGGAATTCGGCTTCTTCCTGATTTAGCCTTGGGAGGGTGTATGTGTCCAGGAATTTATTTGTTTTTTCTAGATTTTCTTTTTTATTACTATACTTTAAGTTCTGGGGTTCATGTGCTGATCATGCAGAATTGTTACATAGGTATACAAATGCCATGGTGGTTTACTGCATCCATCCCCCTGTCATCTACATCAGGTATTTCTTTTAATGTTATCCCTACTCAATCCCCCCACCTCCTGCTATCCCTTCCCTAGTCCCGCTACCTCCCAACAGATCTCAGTGTGTGATGCTCCCCTCCCTTTGTCCATGTGTTCTCATTTTTCAACACCCACTTATGAGTGAGAACATGTGGTGTTTGGTTTTCTGTTCTTGTGTCAGTTTGCTGAGAATGATGGTTTCTACTTTATTTGTGTAGAGGTGTTTATTGTATTCTCTGATGGTAGGTAGTATTTCTCCAGGATCAGTGGTGATATCCCCTTTATCATTTTTCATTGTATCTATTTAATGCTTATCTCTTTTCTTCTTTATTTATAGATAGTCTGGCTAGCAGTCTATCTATTTTGTTGATGTTTTCAAAAATACCAGCTCCTGGATTCATTTGTTTTTCGAAGGGTTTTTGTGTATCTTCCTTCTTTAGTTCTGCTCTCATCTTAGTTATTTGTTGTCTTCTGCTAGCTTTCAAATTTGTTTGCTGTTGCTTCTCTAGTTATTTTATTTGTCATTATAGGGTGTCCATTTTAGATCTTTCCTGCTGTCTCCTGTGAGCATTTAGTTCTATAAATTTTCCTCTAAATACTGTTTTAGCTGTGTCCCAGAGATTCTGGTATGTTGTGTCTTTTTTCTCATTGGTTTCAAAGACCTTATTTATTTGTGCCTTAATTTTGTTATTTACCCAGTTGTCATTCAGGAACAGGTTGTTCAGTTTCCATGCAGTTTTGTGGTTTTGAGTGAGTTTCTTCATCCTGAGTTCTAATTTGATTGCACTGTGGTCTGAGAGACTGTTACGATTTCCATTCTTTTGCACTTTCTGAGGAGTATTTCACTTTCAACTATGTGGTCAATTTCAGAATAAGTGCAATGTGGTGCTGAGAAGAGTGTATATTCTGTATTTGGGGTGGAGAGTTCTATAGATGTCTATTAGGTCTGCTTGGTCCAGAGCTGAGTTTAAGCCCTGAACATTCTTGTTCATTTTCTGTCTCAATGATCTGTCTAATATTGACAGTGGGGTGTTACAGTCTCCCACAATTATTGTGTGGGAGTTCAAATCTTTTAGTAGGTCTCTAAGAACTTGCATCGTGAATCTGGGTGCTCCTGTATTGGGTGCATATATATTTAGGATAGTTAGCTCTTCTTGTTACACTGATCCCTTTATGTAATAACCTATTTTGTCTTTTTTGATCTTTGTTGGTTTGAAGTCTGTTTTATCGGAGAATTGTTTTGCAGCCCTTGCTTTTTTTTTTTTTTTTTCGCTTTCCATTTGCTTGGTAAATATTCCTCCTTCCCTTTACTTCGAGCCTATGTATGTCTTTGCAGGGTCTCCTGACTGCAGCACACACCAATCGGTCTTGATGCTTTATCCAATTTGCCAGTCTGTGTCTTTTAATTGGGGCATTTAGACCATTTACATTTAAGGTTCATATTGTTTGTATTTCTGTGGAATCAGTGGTGATATCACTTTTACCATTTTTTATTGCATCTATTCAATTCTTCTCTCTTTTCTTCTTTTTTCGTCTGGCTAGCAATCTATTTTGTTGACCTTTTCAAAAAACCAGCTCCTGGATTTATTAATTTTTTGAAGGATTTTTTTTGTCTCTGTCTCCTTCAGTTCTGCTCTGATCTTAGTTATTTCTTGTCTTTTGCTAGCTTTTGAATTTGTTTGATCTTGCTCCTCTAGTTCTTTTAATTGTAATGATAGGGTGTCGATTTTAGATCCTTCCTCAGTTATCATGTTGGGTTTAGTGCTATAAACTTCCCTCTAGACACAACTTTAAATGTGTCCCAGAGATTCTGGTATGTTGTGTCTTCATTCTCATTGGTTTTGAAGAATATCTTTATTTCTGCCTTCATTTCATTATTTACCCAGTAGTCATTTAGGAGCCGGTTGTTCAGTTTCCCTGTAGTTGTACAGTTTTGAGTGAGCTTCTTAATTCTGAGTTCTAATTTGATTGCACTGTGGTCTGAGAGACTGGCTGTTAAGATTTCTGTTCTTTTGCATTTGCTGAGGAGTGATTTACTTCGAATTATATGGTCAATTTTAAAGTAAGTGTGACATGGTTCTCAGAAGACTGTATATTCTGTTAATTTGAGGTGAAGAGTTCTGTAGATGTATATTAGGTCCGCTTGGTCCAGATCTGAGTTCAAGTCCTGGATATCCTTGTTAATTTTCTGTCTTCTTGATCTATCTAATATTGACAGTGGAGTGTTAAAGTCTCCCACGATTATTGTGTGGGAGTCTAAGCCTCTTTGTAGGTCGTTAAGAACTTGCCTTATGTATCTGGGTGCTCCTGTATTGGGTACACAAATATTTAGGATAGTTAGCTCCTCTTGTTGCATTGATCCCTTTACCATTACCTAATGCCTTTCTTTGTCCCTTTTGATCTTTGTTAGCTTAAAATCCATTTTATCAGAGACTAGGAATGCAACCCCTCAGAGATTACTACAAGCAACTCCATGCACATAAGTCAGTAAATCTAGAAGAAATGGATAAATTCCTGGAAACTTACACCCTCCCAAGACTAAACCAGGTAGAAATTGAATCCCTGAATAGACCAATAACAAGGTCTGAAGTTGAGGCAGCAATTAATAGCCTGCCAACCAAAACAAGTTCAGGACCAGATGGGCTCATAGATGATTCTTCCAGATGTACAAAGAGGAGCTGGTACCATTCTTTCTGAAACTATTCAAACCATATAAAAAGACAGAATCCTCCCTAACTCATTTTATGAGACCAACATCATCCTGATACCAAAACCTAGCAGACATACAACTAAAAAAGGAAATTTCAGGCCAATATCCATGATGAACAGTGATGCAAAAATCTTCAATAAAATATTGGCAAACTGAATGCAACAGCACATCAAAAAGCTTATCCATTATGATCAAGTAGGCTTCATCCCGGGGATGCAAGGCTGGTTCAACATATGGAAATCTATAAACATAATCTATCACATAAACAGAACCAAAGACAAAAACCACATTATTATTTCAATAGATGCAGCGAAGGCCTTTGACAAAATTCAACAGCCCTTTATGCTAAAAACTCTCAATAAACTAGGTATCAATGGAATGTATTGCAAAATAATAAAAGCTATTTACAACAAACCCACAGCCAATATCATACTGAATGGGTAAAAACTGGAAGCATTACCTTTGAAAGCTGGCACTAGACAAGGGTGCCCTCTCTCACCATTCCTCTTCAACATAGTATTGAAAGTTCTAGCCAGAGCAATTAGGCAAGAAAAAGAAATAAAGGGTATTCAATTAGGAAAAGAGGAAGTCAAATTGTCTCTATTTGCAGATGACATGACTGTACATTTAGAAGACCCCACAACCCAAAAGCTCCTTAAGATGGTAAGTAACTTCAGCAAAGTCTCAGGATACAAAATCAATGTGCAAAAATCACAAGCATTCCTATATACCAGTAACAGACAAACAGAACCAAATCATGAGCAACTCCCATTCACAATTGCTAAAAGATAATAAAATATCTAGGAATACAACTAACAAAGTATGTGAAGGACTCTTCAAGGAGAACTACAAACCACTGCTCAAGGAAATAAGAAAGGACACAAACAGATAGAAAAACATTCCATGCAAATGCTTAGGAAGAATCAATATCGTGAAAATGGCCATACTGCCCAAAGTAATTTACAGATTCAATGCTATCCCCATCAAGCTACCACTGACCTTCTTCACAAAACTGGGGAAAAAAAACCACCTTAAACTTCATATGGAACCAAAAAAGAGCCCATATAGCCAAGACAATCCTAAGCAAAATGAACAAAGCTGGAGGCATCACACTACCTGACTTCAAACTATACTACAAGGCTACAGTATTCAAAACAGCATGGTACTGGTACCAAAACAAAGATATAGACCAATGGAACAGAACAGAGGCCTTGGAAGTAATGTCACACATCTACAACCGTCTGATCTTTGACAACCTTAACAAAAACAAGCAGTGGAGAAAGGATTCTCTGTTTAATAAATAGTATTGGGAAAACTGGCTAGCCATGTGCAGAAAGCTGAAACCAGACCCCTTCCTTACACCTTATACAAAAATTAACTCCAGATGGATTAAAGATTTAAACAGAAGACCTAATACCATAAAAACCCTAGAAGAAAACCTAGGCAATACCATTCAGGACATAGGCATAGGCAAGGACTTCATTACTAAAACACCAAAAGCAATGGCAACAAAAGCCAAATAGACAAATTAACTTAAGAGCTTCTGCACAGCAAAAGAGACAATCACTAGAGTGAACCAGCAACCAACAGAATGAGAAAAAATTTTTTTGCAGGCTACCCATCTGACAAAGGGCTAATATCCAGAATCTACAAAGAATTTAAACAAATTTACAAGAAAAAAACAAACAAGCCCATCAAAAAGTAGGAGAGGGATATGAACAGACACTTTTCAAAAGAAGACATTTATGTAGCCAACAAACATGAAAAAATGCTCAAAATCACTGGTCATTTGAGAAATGCAAATCGAAACCACACTGAGATACCACCTCATGCCAGTTAGAAGGGTGATCATTAAAAAATCTGGAGACGATAGATGCTGGAGAGGATGTGGAGAAATAAGAATACTTTTACACTGTTGGTGGGAGTGTAACTTAGTTCAACCGTTGTGGAAGACAGTGTGGCAATTCCTCAAAGATCTAGAAATAGAAATTCCATTTGACCCAGCAATCTCATTACTGGGTATAGACCCAAAGGATTATAAATCAATCTGTTATAAAGACACATGTACACGTATGTTCATTACAGCACTCTTTACAATAGCAAAGACTTGGAACCAACCCAAATGCCCATCAGTGATAGACTGGATAAAGAAAATGTGGCACATGTACACCATGGAATGCAATGCAGTCATAAAAAATGATGAGTTCATGTCCTTTGCAGGGACATGTATGAATCTGGAAACCATCATACTCAGCAAACTGGCACAAGAACAGAAAACCAAACACCACATGTTCTCACTCATAAATGGGTGTTGAGCAATGAGAACACATGGACACAGGGAGGGGAACATCATGCACTGGGGTCTGTTGGGGGTGGGGGAGGCTAGGGGAGGGATAGTAGGGGGTGGGAGGATTGGGGAGGGACAACATTAGGCAATACCTAATGTAGGTGACAGGGGGATGGAGGCAGCAAACCACCATGGCATGTGTATACCTATGTAACAATCCTGAAATATCTACACATGTACCCCAGAACTTAAAGTATAATAAAAGTAAATAAATAAATAAATAAAATTTTTTTAAAGATTAATATTGTTATGCGTGAATTTGATCCTGTCATTATAATGTAGCTGATTATTTTGCCCATTAGTCGATGCAGCTTCATCATAGCGTCAATGGTCTTTGCCATTTTGTAAGTTTTTGCAGTGGCTGGTACCAGTTTTTTCTTTCCATGTTTAGTTCTTTCTTCAGGAGCTCTTGTATGGCAGGTCTGGTGGTGACAAAATCTCTCTGCATTTGCTTGTCTGTAAAGGATTTTATTTCTCCTTTGCTTATGAAGCTTAGTTTGGCTGGATACGAAATTCTGGGTTGAAAATTGTTTTCTTTAAGAATGTTGAATATTGGCTCCCACTCTCTTCTGCCTTGTAGAGTTTCTGCAGAGAAATTAACTGTTAGACTGATTGGCTTCCCTTTTTGGGTAACCTGACCTTTCTCTCTGGCTGCTCTTAATATTTTTTCTTTCATTTCAACCTTGGTGAATCTGATGATTATGTGTCTTTGGGTTGCTCTTCTTGAGGAGTATCTTTGTGGTGTTCTCCGTATTTACTGAATTTGAATGTTGGCCTGTGTTGCATGGTTTGGGAAATTCTTCTGGATAATATCCTGACGTTTGTTTTCCAACTTGCTTCCATTCTCCCTGTCACTTTCAGGCATACCAATCAAAGTAGGTTTGGTCTTTTCACAAACTCTCATATTTCTTGGAGACTTTTTTGTACTTTTTCATTTTTTTAATCTAATTTATCTTCATGTTTTATTTCATTTTGTTGATCTTCAATCTCTGATTTCCTTTATTCTACTTGATTTATTCTGCTATTGATACTTGTGTATGCTTCACGAAGTTCTTGTGCTGTGTTTTTCAGCTCCATCAAGTCATTTATATTTTTCTCCAAACTGATTATTCTAGATAGCAGTTCCTATAACCTTTTATCAAGGTTCTTAGACTCCTTGCATTAGGTTAGAACATACTCTTTTAGCTCAGAGGAGTTTATTATTATCCAACTTCTGAAGCCTACTTTTGTCAATTTGTCAAATTCATTTTCCACCCAGTTTTGTTCCCTTGCTGGTGAGGAGTAGTGATCCTTTAGAGAAGAAGACACATTCTGGTTTTTGGAATTTTGGGCCTTTTTGTACTGGTTTTTCCTAATTGTTGTGGATTTATCTATCTTTGGTCTTTGACATTGGTGACATTCAGATGGGGTTTTTGTGTGGGCATCCTTTTTGTTGGTGTTGATGTTATTGCTTTCTGTTTGTTAGTGTTCCTTCTAACAGTCAGTCCCCTCTGCTGCATGTCTGCTGGAGTTTGCTGATATTCACTCCAGACCCTGTTTGCCTGAGTATCACCAGTGGAGGCTGCAGAACAGCAAAGATTGCTGCCTGTTTCTTCCTTGAACACTGTACTGGGAGATCTGTTGCTCTCTTCAGATCTGGAAGGCAGGAACATTTAAGTCTGATGAAGCTGCATTCACAGTCACCCCTTCTCCCAGGTGCTCTGTCCCAGGGAGATGGGAACTTTATCTATAAGCTCCTGACTGGGGCTGCTACCTTTCTTTCAGAGATGCCCTTTCCAGAGAGGAGGAACCTAGAGAGGTAGTCTGGCGACAGAGGCTTTGTAGAGCTGCAGTAGGCTCCACCCAGTTCAAAATTCCAGGCAGCTTTGTTTACGCTGTGAAGGGAAAACCACCTACTCAAGCCTAAATCATGGCAGACACCCCTCCCCCAACCAAACTCAAGCATCCCAGTTTGACTTTAGACTGCTGTGCTGACAGTGAGAATTTCAAACCAGTGGGTCTTATCATGCTGTGCTCCATGGAGGCAGGATCCACTGAGCTAGACCACTTGGCTCCCTGCCTTCAGCCCCCTTTCCAGGGGAGTGAATGGTTCTGTCTCACTGGTGATACAGGTGCCACTGGGGTATGAAAAAAAAAATCCTGCATCTAGCTCAGTGTCTGCCTAAATGGCCACTTGAAACCCAGGGCCCTGGTAGCATAGGCACCCAAGGGAATCTCCTGGTCTGCAGGTTGCAAAGACTGTGGGAAAAGCGTAGTAACTGGGCCAGAGTCCACTGTTACTCACAGCACCATCCCTCAAGGCTTCCCTTGGCTAGGGGAGGGAGTTCTCTGACCCTTTGCACTTCCCAGGTTAGGCAATGTCCCACCCTGCTTCAGCTCACCCTCCATGGCCTGCACCCACTTTCTAACCAGTCCCTACAAGATGAGCTGGGTAGCACAGTTGGAAAAGCAGAAATCACCCACCTTCTGCATTAATCTCCCTGAGAGCTGCAGACCAGAGCTGTTCCTATTTGGCCATTTTGCCAGACACCGTGTGTGTATAATTTCAAATGGCTGGAAGGGGGATATTGATATTATGTTCCCAATAAAAAATGTTTAAGATGATAGATATGCTAATCACCTTGACCTTATCACTGTATACTATATGTATCAAAACACCACTGTGTACCCCATGAGTATCTATAATTATTTTTCAATTAAGAAATAATGATAAAATAAATTATTCACTGAAAGAAATGGAAGTATTAAATTTTAAAAATTGTTATGGAATGGAAAAAAGAAAAATATATACAACCATTGTATTAAAGATTTATGTTTAATAAGTAGATTGATTTTTACTTCTGCTGTCACAAAAAATAAATGTATGAGATGATTGATATGTCAATTTCCTTTACTACAACAACCATTATACTCCATATAGGCATCTCATAACGTCATGTTGTAAACCTCAAATATAAATAATATAATATTTATTAAAAACCCAAAACACTACCAAACTGAATTCAACAACATATTTAAAAGATATTTCATCATGATTGAGATTGATTTCAGTGATACAAAAATGGTTCAGCATATGCCAATCAATAACTATGATACATTACATCAGTAGAATGAAGGGCAAAAACCATACAATCTATTCAATAGCTGCCAAAAAAAGCATTTGACAGTAATCAACATTCTTTCATAATAAAAACTCTCAACAAACTGGGTATAGAAGGAACATACCTGAACATGATAAAGGCTATAGATAATAAATCCACAGTTAGTATCATACGGAACAAAGAAAAACTGAAAGCTTTTTCTTTAAAATCTGGAACAAGACAAGGATGCCCACTCTTACCACTGTTATTCAACATAGTACTGGAAGTCCTAGCCAGAGCAAGTAGACAAGAGAAACAAATGAAGGGCATCCAAATTGGAAAAGAAGAAGTTCAATTACTCTTCTTTGAAAATTATATGATCTTATATTTAGAAAAAAATGGAAGATTCCACCAAAAAACTATTAGAACTGATCAATAAATTCAGTAAAGTTGCAGAACATAAAATTAACATCAAAAAATTAGTTGCACTTCTATATGCCAACAGTGAATAATCTAGAAAAAAAAGAGACAGCAATCCATTTGCAATACCTACAAATAAAATAAAATACCTAGGAATAAACTTAACCAAAGAAGTGAAAGATTTCTACAAAGAAAACTATGAAACAATAATAAAAAGAAATTAAAGAGAACACAAAAAAATGGAAAGCTATTCCATGTGCATGGATTAGAAGAATCAATCTTTTTAAATGTCCATACCACTCAAAGTGATGTACAGATTCAGTGCAATCTGTATCAAAATACCAATGACATTCTTCACAAAAATAGAAAAAACACTATCCTAAAATTTATATGGAACCCTGAAACACCCAGAACAGGCAAAGCTATTCTAAAGAAAAGAACAAAACCGGAGGAATCGCATTACCTGACTTTAAATTATATTATACTACAGAGATGTAGTAACCAAAAGAGCATGGTACTGCCATAAAAACAGACTCATAGGCAAACTGAAACAGAATAGAGAACCCAGAAACAAATCTACACATTTACAGTCAACTTATTTTTTGTAACAGTGCCAAAAACATACATTAAGGAAAGGACAGTATGGTCAATAAATGGTGCTGGGAAAACTGCATATCCATGTGCAGAAGGATGAAACTAGATACTTATCTTTAACCATATACAAAAATGAAATCAAATTTGATTAAATACTTAAATCTAAGACCTGAAACTATAAAAATACTGAAAGGATACACTGAGAAACACTTCGAGACAATGGTCTGGGCAAATATTCCTTATGTAAAACTCCAAAAGCAAAGGCAACCAAAGCAAAAATGGACAAAGTAGATCACATCAAGCTAAAAAGCTTCTGCACAGCAGCAGAAACAATCAAGAAAGTGAAAGGACAATACACACAATAGGATACAATATTTGCAAACTATCTGACAAAACATTAATAATTACAATATATAAGGGACTCAACTAAATAGAAAAAAGACTATGGCACATGTTTACCTATGTAACAAACCTGCACATCCTGCACATGTATCCTGGAACTCAAAATCAAAGTTGAAGAGAAAAAAAAAAAAGAAAAAAAAAAGACAAATAATCCAATTTTAAAATGAGTAAACGATCCAAATAAAAATTTCTCAAAAGAAGACATACAAATAGCCAACAGGTATATTAAAAAGTTAAACACCACTAATACTTAGAAAAATGCAAATCACTACTACAATGAACTATCATCCCACCACAGTTAAAATGGCTTTTATACAAAAGACAGGCAATAACTAATGCCGTCAAAGGTGTAGAGAAAGAGGAACCCTCATACACTGTTTGTGGAAATGTAAATTAGTACAACCATTATGGAGAACAGTCCGCAAGAAATTTATAGTTTCTTGCGGAAAGTGTTCACCGGCAGATGAATGAATAAAGAAAATATGGTATATATGCGCAATGGAATATCATTTAACCATAAAAAAGAATGAAATCCTGTCATTTGCAACAACATGTTTGGAAATCCAGGGCATTATGTAAAGTAAGCTAGGCACAGAAAGACAAAGGTCACATTCTCACTCACATGTGAAAGCTAAAAAAAAAAATGAACACATGGAGATAGAGAGAGAGAGAGTAGAGTGATGGTACCAGAGGTTGGAAAAGGTAGTGCTACGAAAGGAATAAGAAAGGAATGGTTAATGGGCATAAAAATAAAGTTAGATAGAAGGAATAAGATCTACTGTTCAGTAGCACAATAGGCTGACTATCGTTTAAAATAATTTATTGTATACTTCAAAATAACTTAATGAATAGAATTGGAATGTTCCTAACTCAATAAAATTATAAATGCTTGAGGTAATGGATATCCCAATGACTCTGATTTGATCATATTTTGTGTGTTTGTATCAAAATAGCACATGTAACCCATAAATATGTACAACTATTATGTATCCATAATTTGAAAAAACAAAGTTTATTTAGCATAGATATGTGTAAATTTCTGTAAGTTATGTAGAAATTGTGTAAGATGCAAAAGACCCATAATAATATCAGTGCATCTGAAAAGACCCATTGTTCTGGTTGAATATATACTGAACATAAATTAATAATGAGATATGACTGCCAAAGGTTAAAGTAATTTTTGGTTACATACTAAAATTTCAATATCCAATATAAGGCATGACTAAATAGTGGCTTCATTTCAGGGCACTGCATTTTAAGAGGACCATGTAAAAATAAGAAAACTATATGCAAATAAAGTATGTTCAGAGAAGAAAGACTAGAATATTGAAGTTTTTTGATATTGCATTAAATGAGCAATAGTTGAAGAAACTAATGTTTTAAAGTCTCCATTGTTTTATTGAAAATGTAACCATATACAACCATATATAAATTATATACAAATCCATAATATGAGGCCCAATTTACAATAAAAATGACCTCACCATTTTTGCAAGGGTCATGTTTCTGGAACCAAAACTTCCAAAAATTTGTAGGTAATTACAAAAGAAATAATACAAAACTTTATTTTGCTGGGACTGGGAAAAGCTATCAAGAGGGCTTAGTAACTCTAGCAGTCAAGTAAATTAGGCATAAGATTATTTCGTATGATAAATAATAAATCTATCTTCCAGTGGCAACTATAAAGATTTCTTAGTTCAGGTTAGTGGTCCTAAAACTTTTCTGCACATTGGAATCACCTGACTGCCACCTCGATATTCTAATTTAATCAAAATGGGATACAACCTGGGCATCAGAATCTTTTAAAGCTCTCCATATGAATCTAATATGCAACAAAGTTTGAGAACCTCTACTTTGTGTTATTATTATTTGCAAAAATAAAATCTTCATTGCACCAAATACTGTGGGGAAAGTATATAGGGCAACTTTTGTGGTGTGCCTAGTATCATAAAGCACATTTTATAGAGGAATTCTTCAACTCCAATGATACTAATAAAAGTTAAAATTAATGTAGCACTTATTAAGATGACTTTTCCAAGGTCACATCTCTAGTAAATACTAGATTCAGGATTCAAAATCAAATTTAATTTGATACTGTAATATGCATAATGCATTGTATACTATATCAAAATAGTAACAATGCAGTAATTATGTTATTAATAACTTGTCTGGAAATCATGTCTTGGTATATTGAATGGTATTTTAAATGCACCCTGGAACTTGTTATTTATAACAACCTATAGTGAATACACATTTATCTTCAGCATTACTCTTGGGAACATGGTTTAGCAACAGTAACTCTTATTTAAAAGCCTTCGGGAGTGAATAGCTTAGAATGATTCAGTAAATGTGGCACAACTACCAACATACTATAATTATTCTTAGACTGCATTAATGAAAATATGATATCTAGACTGGAGGGGTGGTTATCTGGGATCTGCTTTGGTCAGAACATATAAAAATATTATGTAAATTTTGGGGGCTCTACAATTCTTTCTTATTATAATAAAGTTTTGCTTGCTCACAATACCATATCTAGAACACCTAAGGCTGGATTTGTTTCAAAAATTCTATTTTATCAGGATTTAGAAAGCTAATAGAGTGTCATGCACTGTATATGATCAGTACACGCAGTGGATTTTAGGACAGTACCCTCTAATCAAACACATAAATATTTCTGTAGCAAAATCCATGAATATACATACTACTTAGCAAAACTGAAGATTATACATACAGTTTTACATCAGTTTACTTTGTTGACAAAATATTCATATTAAGTGAGGTTTAATGGCCAAATGATATAAGAAAGCTTTTAATTTCAGGGATTTTTTTGTTTCTGAATTACATATAAGGCATTACAGAACTGTATATGCCTGTATTAATAAAGACTCAAACAATAGAGCAGGATGAAAAAAGAAAATAAAAATTATCTCCCCACCTCTAGTCTCAGTTTCAGAGCAATTATTATTTTTTAATATTATTTATCTTTGTGAATTTCTTGCCAGTTATTGCCATAACTCAAAATATTGTGCTTAGTTAGCTCTTTACTGATTTGTGAACTTTTAAGATAATATATTAGCTTTCAGACAATGTAAAATAAGCTCATTCTACTTTTCTACTTTCTCTCTAGTCACCCCTTACCACCACCCATACCAAAAATAAAGAAACCACCTGGCTAGTCACATTTTTATTTTTAGGTATAATGTGCTTGGTAAACTTTTCTTAACCTTTTCATTTTAGATGGTATCATTACCTTCCCCTTTATATAAAATAGAATGAAATATTGGGTCTCATGCTTTTAAAAGGAGATAACCACAAGTATAGTAAAGAGATATAAACCAATGTTATATAAGAAACAGAGCCTCAAGAAGAGGAAAGTCAAGGAAAAGATGGAAGTTGTCCTCAAATAGTTTAAGAGCTAGCATGAAGGTTAGAGAACAGAGTGTTCTATGTATCCACAGGAGGGTAGACTGGGAATAATAGATGGAATCTACAGAACAGATTTTGAATTATCATAAGCAGAAGTTTACAAGGATAATCAAGGACTAGTCAAAGAACGTATAGACAGCTTCAGTAGATAGTGAGCTCCCTATCATGAAAGGTGTTTAAGCAGGAGCTTGATAACCTCTTATCAGAAAAGTTACAGAGGAATTCAAACACCAATTGGGTAGCATGGACTAGAGGACCTTTAAGGTCCTTTCCCACTCTGAAAGTTTGATATGGTGATTGCTTGATCTCTAGGATCATTTATAGGTAAAACAAAATCTATATTCTCATGATGTTAGTCTCAGTTGCAATATGACTAAAACATACTAGCCCATTTTTCAGAAAGTTAAGAATTTACCATATATTAAATCAGAACCCTAAATTCAGAATTATGTACTTTTCTTCCAGAAGTCTCACCAGATGTGATTTTCATCCCAAGGCACAACAAGTGTACAACTGGTTCTTTGGGGACACCAAAGGAGCTAAAATATGTTTGTGGCTAAGAATTACTCTTATAACCCAAAGTTAGGAAAACAAAAGTGAAAAAAAGGGAGAAAGATAATCAAGTCAGAAGAGATTATGTCTGAGGGTTAGATGCTCAGATTTGAGAGGGCAGGAGGGTAGATTGCTAAGTCCTGAAGAATATCAAAGAAATCCTCATTTCTCCAATCTTTCACCAATTGGAAAAATTGGTTCCAAATTTAAACCTCAAGCTTCCAATTTATTCCTTTGTGCTCTTGATGAGAAAACAGATATTCACAGGAGCTATACCACTGCAGGTAAGTATGCCAGGGAATCTCCCTTACATATTCATCCTTGAAAAATGCAGAGGCGAATGGAGATATCTCAGGAACATTTGTTTAAATGGGATATTTAAAAATAGAGAAAGATCTTAACATTTGTCCTCCTATCATGTCAATTAATGATTTTTTATTCCTTATTTCCTTTTTTATATTTTCCTTTAAACATTTTAAACAAAATCTACATAAACTTCAAATCTCAATGAAATAGCAAAAGATGTTTGCCCTATTATGTTTAATTTTGGAGGCACGTCTATGGGAAAGATCAACAGTAATCATTCTCTTGCATATTCCTGTTTCATCTCCTCAGCATTTGCTATTATGGAATCTTAGCAGATAATGGTCCCCACTGAATGACTGGCTTACCCATGTGGTGCATTCATGCCAATCTTTCTGTATTTTCCATAGTACAAATATATATACAATCTCAAATACATGAGTGAAAATTAAATGTGTGCAGTAGAACATTTTCAAAGGTATTTGAATAATTCCAATAAAATGATATATTTGTCAGCAAAGTAGCAAAAATGTGAAGCAATTTTTCCTAATGTTTTATATTTTCCTAAGGAACCAGAATATTTTTAAAAATGTTAACACTTAAATAACTCCTCCTCACATCGTAGCTACCCACACACATACACACAGGTACACACACAGACACACACTCCTGCTTATATTCAGAATCGTTTCTCTAATCACAGATTTTGAACCAAAGAGCAAGTATACTGTACATTCATTTACTTTGGATGCAGGGGTGGTCATTAACTGGTTGAAGTAGGCCTACAGAAATAAATCCAAGTTGACCAAGAAGGAGCATACTCACAAAGACTTATTAATAAAATGACTTCTATTTAATTTAGAAAAACAAGGACTGAATGAGTGAAGTGGTGGATAGTTATAAATTCATAAAGAAGGTTAGGTGAATGATCTTGATTATTAAGCTTCTACAATATGATACTAGAGCAAAGATGCCCAAATGCAAATAAGAAATTTGAGCCCACTAAGACTTCTATAAAGGAAATAAATCTTGTATCACATAGCAATAAGAGGGTAAATTAATAGGATTTCCTACTTTAAGAGGCTATATCATCCTGAGTTTCAAAAATAATTTCCATTATGCTCTGGATAGCAGTCACAATAATATATAGGCCACTTATACGATGTTTAAGTTGAGTTTTCATGGAACACAATTGTCTTACTCTATTTTGTGCTGCTGTAACAGAATACCTGAGACTTAGTAATTTATAAAGAACAGGAATATATTACTTACAGTTCTGGAAACTGGGAAGTCCAAGATCAAGGTGTCTGCAGGTTTGGTGTCTGATAAGGGCCTTGACTCTGCTTTCAAGATGGCACCTTGAATGCTATGTCCTCTGGACTGGGAAACACTGTTCTTCACATGGTAAAAGAGCTGAAAAGCCAAGAGAGTGAGAGAGGGCTGAATTCTTCATTTTATACCAGCACCAATCCCACTCATGAGGGTAGAGCCCTCATGGCCGAATCAACTCTGAAAGAACATGGCAATTACATTTTAACATGTGTTTTGGAAGAGACACACATTCAAACCATAACAATAATCATTTTTGAAAATGCTCACCCTCCAGATATTTCTCATAGTTTTGTTCTCTATTTATTGCTATCTATTTACAAATTGAAATTATAAAATGACTTGAAAACATGTAGCAGGTAATATTAACAAAACATTAGCCAATCATTTATATACTTTTATCTTGGAATGTCCTGTGTCACATTTATGTTCCCAAATGCCCGTGCAGGATGTGGTGAAAGAATAAGATAGTGAAAAGGTCTTATTTCAAATAAATTTGATTAACAGGAGAACAAAATTAATCTACAGTTGGAGAATATGGGTAAAGGGCACATGTGGCCTCTCATACTATTTTTGCAAATTCCTTTGAATCTATGATTATTTCAAAATTAGAAGATTAAAAAAATCAATTCATAATGAGCAGACTTTTGAGCAATCATGAAGAAATTAATACAAGTTAAGAGACAGGAAATAAGGAGAATCCTGATGTGGAAGGAGACAGAATTTATAAGTCAACCATGCTGGGATTTTTAATTTCTGTATGTGTCCCAGAGAAAGAATGATCTAACAGAAGTTTTCTTTTTCATTTCTACTTCAAGAAGTAAACAAATATGAATGGGGACTACTGATCATCACAGAGATATTTCTAGAGACTGACTGTTACCTAAATCTCTGTTTTTAAGAAGACAGGCTCTGTTCCGGAAGCTCATGACTAAAATGGAGCATGGGTTGTCCTATCCATGCACCAATACCTCATCCCTCTCCTGCCACAACCAAATCCATCTAAGTGATTACTATGCTCTTATGTACCATGATGACATATCCTTTCATAATAGCTAGGGTGCATGAGGAGAGGGAATCCCACGCCAACAACTACTCCTAGGTAGCATTAACTTCCTTAACCTGGGAAAACTCCCCCCAAATCCTTTCTATATTGTATATTATCCTACTAGGCCTACCTAGCCCCTCCCTAAGATTATCTTCTCCCATAATAGATTAAGCAATAATACAAAATTATTTTCACCAAGACAATGGGCTCTGCAGGGCTAAATCTAGTAAGCTAAACAGGATGTTTCCTTTATACTTCTGGTAACCTCTTTTTGAATACAAGCTCTTTCTTTGTACCCATAATACCATTGATTTCTGCAAACGCAAATGCTTTATTTGTATGTGGACTGGAAATACATGTCTTTTGCTATGCAAGACCTCTATGGAGGCCTTGTTATTGAATGACTTTTGTAGTGAATGTTTCCAGTAAGTGTTGAGTACTAATTTTTATTTGCTAATGAAGATAATAATTGCCACAGAGAGGGTATGAGTTAGGGAGATGGGAAGAGAGGAAGGTCAGAGCCTTCACCTTGTTGTCTAGGGCCATATCTGGATTCAGATTGACTAATGACAAAAAGTTCCCTCTAGGAACCAGTGAGACAGCTGACAAGCTGGCAATCACTCCCACAGCCTCTTTAAGCCTGTCTTTAAATAAAATTTTCTTAAAATTCTACAACTCTTCCTCTTATGTCAATTGCAACAAGATAAGCCTTATATTAGATCCCATCACATACTTTCAATTAAGGAGGGTTTGAAACATGTTGATGTAATTTGAATGCAGGTGTTTCATTTCTTTGAAGGTGGGAAAATGATAAAGATTGCTCCATTGGAGCCTAATGAACAGCTTGAGTCATTAACCAGATAAATAAAGAAGGTATGGACGGCCCCTTTCCCCTTCATCATTTTAATTTTAATTTGCCTTATTACAGAGAGCAATTCTGCCACTGATAGCATATTTCCAATCCCTCCTGCCTGGGTCACCAGCAGACAAGTAGAAAGTTTGCCAAGTCACAGTGAATATCTATACCATTAGCTCGTCCATATCTGGATTTTGGCTATTCATGACATCAAAAGAAGGTTACGAAAAGGTCGTTAAAATGAAAAAAAGAAAAATGGATTCAGAAAAGAAGCCAAGGGTAGAAAATATTTAGTGATGAACAAAGTTCCTTTAGGACTCAGATAGCTCTAGGCTTCTGGGGTATATTGGTTGGGAGGTCAGGAAAGAATCATAAATTTGTCCATTGTCTGAAGGCTGAAATAATATAGCACTTGGATGCAGCAGGAAAACGCTGAGAGATGTTTTAAGGGGCACTCTAGAAAGCCCACTACCCCCACCTCCTCAACCATCATCAGGTAACATTTCTTCCTCCTGACTGAGAGAAAAGAGGACATGTGAAGAGTCCTGGGTGAAGCAACATATTAGCTCAAATTCTCTCAAAAGTAGCCCATGCTGTGTCTTTCATTATTAACTGAAAACCTTTCTACAAAAAAAGTAATAATGCCTACAGGTGGGAGAGACATAGAGTAATTATTAAGAGATGTCTAAAATAGACTCAAGGTAAGAACAATTAGCAGTGCTGCCTTGAGCAAGTTCAACAGAGATTAACCTTCCATGCAGAATCTCTGGCCTTTCTGTAATGCATACTATGGAGAGAGACCAAGAACCTATACACATATAGATAACCAAGTTGGAAAACTATTTATTTGCCTCTCATATTGGGGTGTCAGAAATTACCCAAACACCATCTTGCCATAGTTCAAAATTAGAAGATGAAGAAATGGTCCTGATATCTACTTGTGAGCCTAGCTCCAAATCGGAAGATGAAGCAACAATCCTGATATCTATCTGTGAGCCTATTAACAGCAAAGCTCCACTCACTGCAATACACATTAAAGCACAAAATTTCTTCAAGTATCTTCACAACATTTTCAGGCTAAGTACTTTTAAATGGCTCAGGTATGGCTAAGGTCAGGCAGTAAGAAACGAATGTCAAGTGGAAGATAGAAACAGCTACATAATTAGTGGGTCCCAGTGCAAAATTAAAATGTAGGGCCTTTATTTAAAAATTGTTAAGAATTTCAAGGCAGTGATAGCAGAGCCTTAAGCCAACAATGGGACTCTTCTGAGAACAGAGTTCTGTTTGATAGCACAAGACTCACCCATGAAGTGGGTTCTGTTGGAAGATACAGGTTTTTAAAGAAGGAGATGCCTTGAGCAGTCAGTATATCAGGACCGTACTTTTCCTCAGATCATCTATTTGCAATGAATTGCAGTGGGACCAAAATAAAGGAGAAAGCTATAAAGAAAAAAAAAATACATGTGTTTTTGTCATTGTTGTTGGATTTTTGGTTTAACTTTTATTGTTGTTCTTAATTCTTTAAATAGAATTATTCTGGAGAGGATAGTGAGAAGATCAAATATAAGTTTGAACTCATGTACATGATCCACAATCCCTCCAGACAGGGGTAGAAAAAAACCCTCCATATTTGTGCATCTTTAGGTTTAATCACCATTCTGCATTAGTAATTCTAGATTCAACTACAGTTAAACTGTGCCATGTTCAAATAATTTATGATCTTCCTGTGTCACCCTGAGAAATTCATACCATTGTTTCTGTCAGGGAGAAAAAATGGCCTTAAGATACTGAGCCTGCTACTATAATAATTTCTGTGAAATCTTGGTAGAAACAGTAAGGGTTTTGGTCATCTAAGAGAGAGTTCCCTAGTCCCAAATAGAGTCTCTGAAGACCTGGAAACATGAAGTATACTGGTTCTGCCATTAAAAAAAAAAAAAAAAAGATGTAATGTTATAGGGAGAAAGAGGTCTGTTGATTAAAAGGTGAACATCACAGATACAATCCCAGCTGTGTCCATTAATTTTTTGTTTTCATATAATCACAGAATATTGACTATAAATCTGGTTTCAGAGAGAGCCTTGACCTTGGTGAGCCAGCCATCTTATAGTTCTAACACCAATCATAGAAAGATTTAGAAGAGAGTGGGTAGATGACTCAGTATAATTTGTTATCTCCAACCCAGACTTCTTTCCTGAGCTTTAGACTCATCTGTCTACCTGCATATAGAATATCTCCATCTGTACTTTCCTACAGGAATCTAAAACTCTACATATCCAATATTAAACTTTTCTCCCATTCCAGTCCTTATATTGTCCCTGCATCAGCATTCAACCTATTTATCCTGTTTCTATCCAGTTACATAAGCCAAGTTCCACAAGTTATCCTTAATTCTTTCTTCTCTCATTGCCAGACCCTTAGGGCTGAAGTGCAAATAGTAAAGTAATTTAAATATTAGGGAACAAAGTAAGTCATTCCTCAAACAGATATCACTATTGAGCCAAAAGAGTGATGCCGGAATGGGTTGTCAACTCTGGTGTGGGTAGATGAACAGGAGAACTATAATAACTGAAGCACAGAATCAAATGGAGGTCAATAAACCAGTGGGAATAAAATCAAGCAACAGTAAATAACATCAAAAACAGATCTGGGTTCAAATCCCAACACTACTGATTAGCTATGTGAACAAAAGTAAGCTTCATCCCTTTTTTTTGTTGTAAAATAGAACTGTGGGCAGCAAACATTTTTGCTTTTGAGACAGGATATTGCTTTGTCTCTCAGGCTGGAGCACAGTGGTACACTTATGGCTCACTGCAGTTGACCTCCTGGGCTCAAAAGATGTTCCCACCTCAGTCTCACAAGTATCTGGGACCACAGGCACAAGCCAAATCACCTGGCTAATTTATTTTTATTTTTTGTAATGACAGCGTTTCCTTACGTTGTACAGACTGAGCAAACATTTTTCTAAAGGGCCAGGTAGCAAATATTTTGGGCTTTGTAGGGTTTATGGTCTCCATCACAACTACTCAACTCTGCAATTATAACATGAAAGTAGCCAGAGACAACGTGCATATATTTTTGTGTGGTGGTGTTTCCAAACTTTATTTGCAAGAACAGAGAGTGGGTCATTATTGACCCACTGGCAGTGGTTTTGTGACCCCTGGAATAGCCTATGCTGTGTTAGCAAATTAACCCCCCTAGTCTTAAAAAGTCAACATGATGAAAGTTTTTTTCCTGCTCATATATCACACCAAAGTGGATGAGTATAACTTCCACTGTCTTGCAGCTAGTATCATATGGAACACATGGTCTCCAAAGTGGTATAGAAAAGAAGGAGAGTACTGAAGGATCCCATCAATCCATGAAGTTATTTACATATTTTAAGCCCATATCCCATTGGCCAAAATCCAGTTTCATGGCTCCAATCTACTGTATGTGAGACTAGAAAAATGTACAGTAGTATATGAATGTTTGGTTAGCAACCCACGGTTATTTGCATGTGAAGTGACAATAATTTCTGGCTTGTATGATTGTGAAGATTAACTGTTTATAAAACATTTAACAAAGTGACTGACACATAAGCAGCACTCAGTAAAAGTTCAGTCACTCCCAATTCCTTCTTTCTGATCATTTCACTACTTGGCAGGCCATAAAATGACCTTCACACTTACACAGAGCTACTTACCGAATTAACACCCACATGCCTTTGCATACTCTCTTTCCTCGACTCTTCCCTCTTTTGTCATTTCTACCTAACTAATACCTATTCACTCATCTTTTATACTCTTCCTCAAATGTGATGTTTCTTTCCTTTAGCTTTCCGAGGCATAGTGACTTGAGTCCCTGCTCTTATACCACCACTTTTAGTATACACCATAAGTAGATTAATTGGCATTCTGTAATATTATTAATTATACATGTATACCTTCTCCACCAGACTCTGAACTCCGTGAAGATGGAGCAATGTCATTTGTGTCTGTACTTCAGCATTTAACACACACACACATACACATATATACTGATGGTCAATAAGTGCTCATTGAATTCAATGGTGCGAATCAGGTTCTAGGCAATCTAAAGTCACAGTGGGAGTGTCTTGAGACAAATGAGGACCATTCGCTGCTTACGCCAGCTATAGCCTCAGTGTTTTATTGGTACCTCAACAGCATGAAGCTTGGAGAAGAATAAGCACTTAATAAAGTTTGCTAAAACCTGCATAAAGGAAGAAATGAGGAAAGATGGTTATTTATCACTACGTAAGAACCAAAATATTTTTCCTTTTTCATAGAATCTAGTCTATTGAGGGGAAGAGAATGACCAATTCAGACAAAGCTATCTGTGTGAATAGTATATATATACCAGAGAATATTTATTGTCATTCCAGGGAAGGTCCATCTAGAATAATTGTGAAACCCCTGGAACCAGCCATCTATAGCCTGGGAAACATTGACCCTAACACCTGGGGTTTCTCACTGCTGAGTGTTCAGCATTTCTATTTAGAGGGACTCCCAGAGTAGCATCAGCACTATCTATTCTCTACATCACTCATTCTCAGTAGGAATAAAAAAAAAAAAAACTGATTTTTTTAAATAGTCAGGTTTTGATTTCTCAGCTCATCTCTTTAATAATGTGTTTTAATTTTTTATTCTCCACCATATTTAGAGCTTCTCTATCTTCGTTATTGTTTTTTAAAATAGCAATAACGATCAAAGTTGTCATTTGTTGCACACATTCAATGTGCCAGTTACTTTATACAAACTCCTTTAACCATTTTGGAAATTTAAAAATACAGGCCAGGCGCCGTGGCTCACGCCTATAATCCCAGCACTTTGGGAGGCTGAGGTGGGTGGATCACGAGGTCAAGAGAT
Organism: Cacajao melanocephalus; assembly: GCA_963573385.1. Taxonomy (NCBI): domain Eukaryota; kingdom Metazoa; phylum Chordata; class Mammalia; order Primates; family Pitheciidae; genus Cacajao; species Cacajao melanocephalus. The sequence continues at coordinate 43,024 of CAUYLG010028323.1, read as the reverse complement.
CGAGATCATCCTGGTCAACATGGTGAAACCCCATCTCTACTAAAAATACAAAAATTAGCTGGGCATGGTGGTGCATGCCTGTGGTCCCAGCTACTCGGGAGGCTGAGGCAGGAGAATTGCTTGAACCCAGGAGGCGGAGGTTGCAGTGAGCCGAGATCGCACCATTGCACTCCAGCCTGGGTAACAAGAGCAAAACTTTGTCTCAAAAACAAAAAAATTACATCTCACTGCTGCTGCCACTGACTGAACAAACCAGATTGGCCAACACTTCTCATCAGAGTGTTCTTGCCAGTGAACAGAGAACACCTTGTCCCCTCCAGCAAAGCAGGAACATAACCTCAAGGGGATGGAAAACAAAGCCTTAGCCCTTGTACCAGTCCTCCAGGGTTAGAGCATATAGCCCAGGAGTGCTGAGCTGAGTTGTGGCCCCCTGAAGTAATCCAGAAGCAATGTAAGTTGACTAAACCCAACTTATACCACAGTCAAAACCCTCAAGGGCATCAAAGAATATAAAAGTAAAAAGCCCTACCCAAAGAACAGTAACTTCAAACACTAAAGGAACATCAGTCCACACAAATGAGAAAGAACCAGTGAAGAACTCTGGCAACTCACAAAGCCAGAGTGTCTTCTTTCCTCCAAATGACCATACTAGCTCTCTAGCAATAGTTTGTAATTAGGCTGAAATGGCTGAAATGACAGACATAGAATTCAGAATCTGGATAGCAATAAAGATCATTGAGATTCAGAAGAAAGTTGAAACCCAATCAAAGGAATGTAAGGAGTCTAATAAATGAATCAAAGTCTAATAAATCATAAAATTAATAAAAGTCAAATAAGGAGTCTAATAAAATTATGCAAGAGCTGAAAGATAAAATAGGTATTTTAAGAAAAAAACAAACGTATCTGATACAATGCAAAGCACAAGACAGGATATGGGAAAAATGATCTTCAAAGTTTTCAAGAATGATGGATGACAAATTCAAGGAATTCTAAGTTTCACAATGAAGAATAAGCATACTTTTCTCTAAAGGTGAAACAGGTAACATAAAAATAGCATCATTCCTGGTTGACAGAATCAAATTATCTCAACATGTATTTTATTATTAAGAAAAGGAAGTAGGAGGGTCAAGGGACATCTTGCACTTTTCATGTTGGTGGTGGCGTAGATAATGGTTTATCCGTCTGATACAGACCAGCTTAGCATTTCAAAATATTCATGTGGAGAGCAATATGAAGGGTTCTAAATGGTAAGTCCAGGAGTCTACATACTAGCTTGAACTAAATCGTATATTTCCTAAGTAACCTTTGGAAAGTTAGTTGACTACCCTGGGCCTCAGTTTTCTTGTCTATGAAATGACTTTCAAACCTCTTGTAGTTTTTTGTTGTTGTTGTTGCTGTTGTTGTTGTTGTTGTTTTGAGATGTAGTCTCCCACTTTTGTTGCATAGGCTGGAGTGCAGTGATGCAATCTCAGCTCACTGCAACCTCCGCCTACCAGGTTCAAGCGATTCTCCTGCCTCAGCCTCCTCAGTGGATGGGATTACAGGCACCCACCACTATGCCCGGCTAATTTTTGTACTTTTAGTAGAAATGGGGTTTCGCCAGGTTAGCCAGGCTAGTCTTGAACTCCTGACCTTGTGATCTGCCCGCCTCGGCCTCCCAAAGTGCTGGGATTACAGGTGTGAGCCACCACACCCAGCCTGTAGTTTGTTAAGAGAATCCATGGCTTTGTTACAGTTTCAAAAAATAGTAGCAATCATAGTAATAATAATGACTGCCAAACAGAGTGGCTTTAATCACATTGCCCATTTGACTATAACCTCTTAAGAAAGGTTTCCATCAAGTTGCCTAATGGGTCTTTCATTCCATTGCCTGGTGACCTCTTCTTAAAGTGAGCTGCTGTTTTTTGGGGTTTCACTGAAGCAGAGGATTTCTCCTACTTTGGAGGGCTATCATTTTTTTTTTTTAACCAAAGCCAGTGCTCAACTCTTATATGCAGTTTTCCTGGGAAATCGAAACTTTAAGAAACACAAGAACTGTTAATTGTTCAAGAATAGAATCCACTGAATGTGCCACTACCTAGTGTCTTTTCAGGCTAACTAATGCCTTTCTAACAAATAATCTCAGTGTAGAACCACATAATTTGTTCTCCAAATGGACTCATAAGCACAAGTAGTACATTTATAACATTTCTGAGGTGCACATATGAAGGCCTAGTGGTATCCCATGAGGTTGTGGAAAGGCAGAAAGGAAGAGGGAATTGGAATGAATTCAGCTTATGTGACTCAAAATTATAAGAGAACTATGTAAGGATCAAATCTCTCCTAAGAAGAAGTGAGTACTCAAAGACAGCTTTAAATACCTGTCCAAGCTCTGATATATTAACTTTCTTACATACAAATTGGGACAACGGGTACATAACAGGCATAACTGATCTCTTGGGTAGAAGAAAGTAACAGGGAACAATTTCCAGAGTAACTGACATATAAACTATTATATGAAGAATAAATCATTTTAGGTGAGGTGATGTGGTGGGGGTGAAATGTTCCAGATGAAAGGAGCAGAGAATATGAAGGCTTTAGACAAGAAAGAGGAGCATGATATATTTGACTAACTAATGTAAAAAGGGAACAGTGGTGAGCAATGAAACTGGAAAAGTAGGCTGGATCCAGAGAATAGTGGTCCTTCAGAGAAATCAATATTTGAAAGGAGGCTTGTAAAAATCTCATGGCATATGGCATATAAGGGAAAGTTAATTGTTGTTGTTGTTGTTGTTGTTGGTTGGTTGTTTTGTTTTTGTTTTGTCTATGGCTTACTGGCAAAGGGTCATTGGGAGACATTCTGACTGGAGACTCTTGCTTGGGAGAGAGGAGAAGTTTTCTTGAGGTTGTTTTTTAATACAATTGAATAGAAAAAGATGGAAGGAAAAAGTCCCAAACATTGTTTCATACATAAATTTTAATTTTTAGAAGTGTTCTGTTGCATAGCACAGTACCATATCACCAGTGACAGAAAGCACTGTTTTCAAGACAAAGCCCTTTTCTCAAGGAAATCACAGAACTGACATCTGCCATAGGCTGAAAGGAAGTAGAGTTGAGATATATGCATCTCAGCATAAACGGCAATCTAGTATACAGGTTTTTGCCTTTAGAATAGAGAGTTTAGTACAGAAGATAAAAAATATAATGGTCATGGGTGCTAGGAATGTTAACACACATAAGTGAGGTGGATCCAGGTTAGCAAATCAATGTATAGTGAAGATAAGATTATGTAGACTCATCTCTCTGTGGTCTCCCATACCTAATGTACAACTACACATCCTGGAAACAATGTAAGATGGAATCAAAAGAGAAAACTAAAATGTGGAAGAGGAAGGTAGACTGGTAATGAACACCGAGACTGAAGAAACATCTGTGCAGTAGAGTACCTTAAGACACTACCCAACAGAAAAAGGCAATCCAGGTCCAGCATCTATCACCTCCAATCCAGCAACAGAGAGTGGTTCAGGTAGGCTCATTCCTCCCCTGGATTGAACAGCAATCTTGCTAACTACATCAGGCAGTTTCAGTAGCATCAGCAAAGGAGATTGAACAGGAGCCCCACTGACAATAAGCATACAGAGGAAACATTCTCCTACACTGCTAGACCTGATACTTTTCTCCTCTCCACTGAAATAATCAGATAGCCAGGCAGCACCAGCAGGGGGAATCCTGTTATAAGTAACCAACCAAGAATTGGTCTTTGTCTCCTGCCACTGAAAAACACTAGACAGCTGATGGCACTACAAGCACCTAGCCAGGAAAATTGTCTTTATCTCTGCAGGCTGGAGATTCTTTCTCCAACCTAGAGAGGTTCTTTCCGTCCCCTCAGGCAGCATCAGCAGTCATCATTATGAGCCCCAGTGATATCAGACAAACCAATCAGACAAAAATAATATTACAAACATTCAGAAAAACAAATTATCATTGGAACCACTGCCCACAAAAGTAGACCAGGATCTGTGTGCTAAACCTGAAAAGTGTGATTGCCTTCTGTAATGAAAGATTGAAAAGTACTCAAAGACTTCTAACATAATAGTAAAAATGTCCAAAATGTAATAGAAAATCACTCATAATGCCAATAATCGTGAAAATCATAAGTTGAATGAGTAAAAACAATGAACGTATGCCAACACCAAGATGAATCTGATGCTGGAATTATCTGACAATGATTTTAAACTAGCCATCATTAAAGTGCTTCAATAAACAACTACAAATTCTCTTGAAACAAATGTTAAAATAGAAAATTTCACCAAATGAACATAATTTTTAAAAATGGAAATCATACAAAGAATGGAGAAATACAAAACTCAGTAGATTATCTCAGTAGTGGAATGAAGATGACCCAGGATAAAATCACTCCACTTGAGGTTGGAAGTTACCCAATCCGAATAACAGAGAAGAAATAGACTGAAAAAAAAAAAAGAATGTATCTGCTGGGATCTGACAGACAATGACAAAAATATCCAATACGCCTATTATCATAGTCCCAGAAGGAGAAGAGATAGTCAAACTGAAATAGTATTTGAAAAATAATGGCTGAAAATATCACAAATTTGGCAAGATACATAAGCCTTCAAGTTAAAGAAGCTAAAATAAATCCAAAACGGGTTAGACCCAAAGAAATCCATGCCAAAACATATCACAATTAAACTTCTGGAGAGCAATAACACAAATGCAAGAATAAATGTCAAGCGATATTCTGCCACAGTGTTTAAAGGCAATTAGAAGTAGTGGAAACTGTGATGAACTGAAGAGTTCATGTCCCACCTAAAGGGGCAGCATCTATTGAGTTCCAGGTAGTTATATATATTCATATATATACATAGAGAGAGAGAGAGAGAGAGAGGACTTTATATCTGATTTATTTGTATGTGAATCATATTTTTAAATGTAAACATCAAATTTCTAAAACTTTAAGTTAAGCTGATAGTTTATGACCTCAATTACATAGCAAGAGAAAGTAATGGCCTTAGAACTAGACCTGGGTTTGCATCCTTACTCTACCATATCACCTTGAACAAACCCTTAAAATATCAGAGTCCAAGGGTCTTAATCTATAAAATATTATAATACTGACTTCATTTGTAGATGTTTGACTGCTGACAGCTTTTAAGCTGTACCCCTATCTCTTCTCCTTCTGCTACACATCTGGGAAAGCTGATAAGAAAGCCAGGGTGCTCTCTTTTTTGGTACTAGTGACAAGATTCAAATCATGCAAACTCATGCCTGTGAGTATGAACACTCACACCAGCCCCACACTAACCACAGTAAAAATCCTAAGCCAATCTCCTTTCCCGACTCTCTCATTTTCACACAAGCTTGGGAAGGCTACCCTGATGTTTCCAGAAAGCCTCATTATGTAACTAATAAACTTTTTTATAACCTCTTCATATATGCGTGTATGTGCATGTCATTATTAGCCTCTATATCTGAAAGAAATTTTGGAAGAGAGTCCACCACATTTCCATAGAGTGAAACAACCAACAGGAAATACAGTGTTTACCTTATAAATTTCCCATGAGAAACAAATAATTTCTGAAGATCCCCAGAGCACAATAAGTGCTCAACAAGTAGCAATTACCAAGGCAAATAATATCAGTGAATAGAAGTTTTCCTTAGCTTTCCCTTCCTTTTCTGAAAAATGTGACTTTTCTCTCTCTCAAAGAAAGGTGAACATTTTATTGCGTCCCCAGGACCACGGAGTAGAGAGACGCAAGACCAGCTACTAGTAATTAGAACTGGTATTGCTTGCTTGCAATCCTTCTGGTGTTTTCCTAATATACGTCCTGACTCTGGGTCTAGTGTACTCACTCAGAATTCCTAATGAAAACTTGAAACAAAATTGATCCACAGATGGTTTTTGTTGGGCCTACACTGTTTTTAAAATAATTTTATATTAGTTGACAATATTTTTAAATCAGGAGATATCAGATAAAATTCTAGGCTTTTAGTTCTCTTAAAAGTTTGAAAAATCTGGCATCACCATACTTATATTGTTGCTTAACTGAATAGTAGCTGCCACTTTTAGATAGAATATGAGCTATTCATTCCACTTGATTTCCCACCATTCTTTATTATTTCCGTTACTAAGACTCTATATAAAATGCTATTTATCATAATTTTACTTTGATTTTTCAAATAATCAAGAATTATTTTTGTACACTAGGTTACAAGAAAAGTATGAGGCCAGGCGTGGTGGCTCACACCTGTAATCCCAACACTGTGGGAGGCTGAGGTGGGTGGATCACTTGAGTAGTTCCAGACCAGCATGGTCAGCCTGGAAAAACCCCATCTCTACTAAAAATACAAAAATTACCCAGGCGTGGTGGTGCATGCCTGTAGTCCTAGGTACTCGGGAGGCTGAGACAGGAGAATAGCTTGAGCCTGGGAGGCGGAGTTTGCTGTGAGCCAAGATCATGCCACTGCACTCCAGCCTGGGTGACAGAGCAAAACTCTTGTCTCAAAAAAAAAAAAAAAAGAAAAGAAAAGTAATAAATGAGCTAGACATGGTGGCTCATGCATGTAATCCCAGCACTTTTGGAGGCCAAGGTGGGCAGATCACTTGAGGTCAGGAGCTAGAGACCAGCCTGGCCAACATGGTGAAACCACATCTCTACTAAAAATATAAAAATCAGCTGGACATGGTGGTACATGCCTGTGATCCCAGCTACTTAGGAGACTGAGGCAACAGAACTGCTTGAATCCAGGAGGGGGAGATTGCAGTAAGCCAAGATGACACCACTACAAGCCAGCCTGGGAAACAGAGCAAGACTCTGTCTCAAGAATAAAAAAAAAAAGAAAGAAAGAAAAGAAAAGTAAGAAATGAAAGACCAAGAGGGTAATATTTTTTTCAGAAAAATAGAAAATCTAACAAACCCAACCTGTTACATTCAATGATATAATCTATCTGTCCCCTAGAGCCACCATAAAGATGTTTTCCACCCTCATATGTAGATGAAGTTCCTCAGATTTCCTAATGAATGTTCACCAAAATTTTCATTATTTGTTTGCATGTTGAGGTATCAGGAGGTACTTATAAGCTAAAATGATTGGTAAAGCCAGTGATATTTTGTTATTATTTTTGTTTTGTTTTGTTTTCTAAATGAGAGTTATCAAAGAAATTCAAAGTTATCTCTTTTTTTTTTTTTGAGACAGGGTCTCTCTCTGTCACCCAGGCTGGAGTGTGGTGGCAGGATTATAACTCACTGCATCCTTGAATGCTTGGGCTCAAGCAATCCTCCTGCCTCAGCCTCCTGAGTAGCAAGGACTACAGGTGTGCACCACCATGCCTGGCTAATTTTTAAATTATTTTTTTGTAAAGACAGGGTCTTACTATGTTGCCCAGGCCAGTCTCAAACTCCTGGCCACAAGTGATCATACTGCCTCAGTCTCTCAAAGTGCTTGGATTATAGGTGTGACCCAACATGCCTGGCCCAAGGTTACTTCTTATCTATGATTGGACTCTACTTCAAATAGATTCATTGGGAAAACTGTCAACCAAGAATACCAGACCTGACAAATCTTCCCTTTATAAACAAAGGCAAGATAAACAAAAACTGAAGAAATATATCATCATTTTCTTATGAGAAGTGCTAAAGGGAGTTCTGTAAGTTGAAAAGATACAAAACAGCAACAAGAAAGCACATGAAACCATAATTCTTACTGGTGAAAAAGAAAGCAGGAACATGAAAGCATAATTCTTACTGGTAAAAGGAAACATAGGTGAACACAGACTACAGTAATACTGTAATGGTGGCAGTATTAGTCCATTCTCACATTGCTATCAAGAAATACCTGAAACTGGGCAATTTAAGAAGAAAAGAGGTTTAATTAATTCATGGTTCTGCAGGCTGTACAGGAAGCATGATGCAAGGTTCTCTTGGCTTCTGAGGAGGCCCCAGGAAACTTAAAAACATGGCAGAAGGTAAAGGGGAAGCAGGCACATCTTACATGGCTGCCAACAGGAGGAAGCCAGGTGGGGACATGCTACACACTTTTAAATAACTAGATCTTGCAATAACTCACTCTGGCCACACCACCACCAAGGGGGATGGTGTTAAACCATGAGAAACTGCCCCCATAATCTAATTACCTCCCACCAGGCCCCACCTCCAACACTGGGGATTACAATTTAACATGAGCTTTGAGTGGAGAAACACAAATCCAAACCATATCAGCAGCAAATTAATACATTTTAATCCTAATATAAAAGATAAAAGTGTTAGATGTAACTAAAACTACAAAAATGTGTTAATTGATATACAATATTCCCATATAATATGATTAACTTCTGGAGTTGTATGGCACAGCATAGTGTATAGAGCTAATAATACTATATTATATACTTGAAAATTTGCTGAGAATGTACATTTTATTTTAAATTTTCTTACCCCAAAAGAATTAATTAAGTAATTAAAGGAATGAGGCATGAGGAAACTTTGGAAGGTAATTATATTTGTGGTCTTGATTTTAATGATAGTTTCATAGGAATATATTCCAAATTCATCAATTTGTATGTATTACTTATGTACAGCTTTCTGTATAATAATCATATTTCAATAAATGGTTTTTTAAAACATTCAATGGGGCATTAACGAAATGAGTCCCCTCTCATACGTATTTAATTGCTGTACAAATCAATGCTTAGGAGACATTTCAGAAGCATAAAAGGTAAATTTTTTGTTTTTCTTGGGACACCTGATTGATGACTTAATTTTATTTAATCCATTGCTCACCCCCGAAACATACACACACTGTATTTCACTGTGTTTCATTTATATCAAATCTTAGATTGAAGACAGTTTCATATAAAAACCAGTAAATTTAAAATTCTTGGGTTTCTGAATCACCAATATAATTTTCCAGGTGCTGCAGAGAAGCCCCAGGAACAAGAGCTGTCCAAACTGTAACATACAATAGCCTATTATGATGCACAGAATTCAGCATCTCAGCCTCTTCATTAGGTCAAGACACGGAAGTTACTTACCAAAGGTAAACCTGGTAATGTTGGGGTATGACGAGTACCCTTTCAGAATCACACATCCTAAATTGATATGAGAGCAGCGTATTACTTAGGACCTGGTGGATAGCAAATTTACTTTTTTTTTTGAAATGGAGTTTCACTCTTGTTGCCAAGGCAGGAGGGCAATGGTGTGATCTCAGCTCACTTGCAACCTCTACCTCCCATGTTCAAGTGATTCTCCTGGCTCAGCCTCCTGAGTAGCTGGGATTAAAGGCACCTACCACCACACCCAGCTAATTTTTGTATTTTCAATAGAGATGGGGTTTCACCATGTCAGACAGGCTGGTCTCGAACTTTGGACCTCAGGTGACCCACCCTCCTCAACCTCCCAAAGTGCTGGGAGTATAGGCGTGAGCCACCATGCCTGGCCAAATAGCAAATTTTGATGTGAATTTGGGCAAAGCTGAGAAAAGGTATCTGAAATCTAGCAATCTACAGTTAAGTAAACCGTAAAAGTTATCTAGTCCAGCCTTGTTTCTAATGCAGAGATTTTGTTCTTTATAGCATATCTGAAGTCAGACCACCCAGCCTCCATCCTCAGCTTGCCATTGGAAGAAAGCCCATTGCTTCAAGAACTAGCCTAATCCACTGTCTTTGACTCAAATCATGAATTATTTTTTTCTCTCCACCAAGCCAAACTACAGCTCTCTCTCAGTATCTTCCATTTACTAATTCAATTTCAAACTTTTGGAACAACAAAGAACAAACCTCATTGTAAACCATTTTGTATGGGAATTTACTTCAATATCTATTTTTAAATAAACATAATGTTAAACCAACTGTGAGTAGCTACCAGAGTTCATTTTCAGCAAAGATGAATGACCTTTTCCAGTCTTTATTTTTCCTATGATTTATTTCCGAAGTATGGAAAAATACCTTTTCTCAATGACCTTCTTAGAGAATAGAAAGAGTTTTAGGCAGGGTGTGGTGGCTCGTGCCTGTAATCCCAGCACTTTGGGAGGCTGAGGTGGAGGCATCACAAGGTCAGGAGTTCTGAGATCAGCCTGGCCAATATGGTGAACCCCTGTCTCTGCTAAAAATACAAAAATTAGACAGACATGGTGGCACACGCTTGTAATCCCAGCTACTCAGGAGGCTGAGGCAGAAGAATTGCTTGAACCCAGAGGCGGAGGTTGCAGTGAGCTGGGATCATGCCACAGCTCTCCAGCCTGGGCAATGGAACGAGACTCCATCTCAAAGAAAAAGAAAAAGAAAAGAAAGAGTTTGAGTCAAGCGAGAGTTAAATATTCAGGCAATCAAAATAGGAAAAATCCAGTAGTTTTAAATCCTAGGCTTTTAGCACTTTCTGATTATTGACTGGGTTATAAATGGTGATCATTATTCCGTCATAAACAAATCTAAGGATCAAGCAACACTGCTGAGATTAGGAAATGGGAAATTGCTCACAGTGATCATTATTTCATCATGATTAACCAAAAACTAATAGATTTGGTTTTAAAGTAACACTTAGTTTTTTCTGTTGTAATTTGCTACTTAATTACAGGGATTACCATGAAAGCATACCTGTGAGTTATGGCTTCAGCCTACTGGAAATGCTTACACACATCCATATACTAAGAACCCTACGGCTGCCATGAAGCATCCTGCCAGGATCTGCTGATAGCATTTTCTAATAGACCTCTCTGGGTCGTGCCACCGATTTCATGCTTTGCATAAATCTCATGTTGCTTAAACCTTCTGGATAATCAGAATAAAATGACAAATCTATTTTCATTAATTAAACATATTGCCTAAATGTTGCATTACAAATGCAGTATATTTTCTCTCTTTTTCTTTTACAAGACACAACAAGCTAAGAGAATTAAAAGGAGGCAACTGGCATGTGGGAATGAATTTCCCAACTGAATGATTTTAAATAAATAAATCTTTGGGATCAATTTTTATTTACTGCAGGAAAAAGTTATTATTGACAAAAGAAGATAAATGACAACTGCACACACACCCCAAACTACATTCAGTGATGAAATTTTCAATATTTCTCAATGGGTAAACAATCTCTGTAGTCTCCTGTACAATAGTCCTCAAAGTCATTAATGTTGATTTCCCTAGAAGAATTTATCAAATAATGATTCATTCGTAAGGAATAACAAAACAATTGGGGTTTGATGAGAAGTATAGATGACTCTAGTTCCACATGAGACTTAAAAGGTTCTGTCACACATGAGACAGTTACAACAGAAAAAATTTATTCCACTGCTCAAATTAATGGTACTGTGTTCAGTTATAAGTCTTCTTTGTAGACTTTAAAAACACAAGCCTGCCAAGTGAATACAAGCAGGACTTATTAGCCTTCCCCTAGGTGATATTTTTATACACACATTAAGTTGAAAATGTAATATTTGGCCCAGAAACAGCTGTGGGCTAGCTATAACTAAATGGTTACCAGGCATAAAAAGACCAGGTAAGACTTAGCTGAGGTGTGTGACCTTGGGCAGGTCATTCAGTCTTTCCAGACCTCTTCAGTTCACCAGCTGTAAAATGAGTTGAGTCTTTAAGTTCCCTTCCAAGCTGAATATTTATTTAACGTTTTTACCCTATATATTGAACATGTCTTGGTCACTAACTAGTGTGTAACTAGTATCAGAACAAATCAGTTTTGATTGTACCTCTTAATCCTGGAAACACCTAACCAAGTAGTTTTTACAACTAGCAACTAGCCTTCAGTAAACTTATTTTATCAGCTTTATGAACCTTAGAAAAAGTACCATTTCGGATTTCATCTATCTGACAAAACCTAAGCCATTCGCAAGTAAAACAAGGAAAGAATGGAGTACATTGAAGATGACCAAACTGTTTTTAAAGATAATTAAAGTTACAGCCACAGTGAAGATAGTCTACCTCACTCCTAAATCCCCTTTGGGATAAGCTCCTAAATTTGCTATCCAATTGGGTGGTAGCTAGAACTGACTGACAGGTTTGGCAAATCCCACAGGGAAAGCTCTCTATGAAGGGAATTACTGGCTTTTAAAAAAATAGCTATTAACCTTGAACATCTTTAATCGCTCACCAATTAAGCATAAGCACCCTTAAGCTCCCAGTGATTAACCTTTATTACCCCAAGTTGTTCCCACAGGCTCTCCTACTTACTTAAAGACAAAATAGCAGAATGACAAAGTGTAAAACTGTTAACCTTTTCATAGTGTATTTTTGTTCCATTGATGTAAAAAGAAATACTTTATTGCCCTTGAAAATGTGTTGGTTGCCACAATAAAAATGTCCTAAGATGTCAAAAGCATTTGAGTCAAAGGCTCTGGGCAAAACTAGCTTTAGGAAAAGCAATAAACTAAGAGTCAGCAGATTTGGATTTTAGATCCAATTTAGTATGAACAGAACAACTGAAGAGTCACCAAAATTCTCTGGGCCTCACTTTTCTCCTATATAAATTGAGGACAATTGTATTAGATAATTCTTAATGTCCTTTTCAGCTGTAGTATTCCATTAGTCTAATCTATTCTGTGATGAGCTAACAGAATCTAATTCAACAAGCCATTTTATTTGGGTAAAGGATAAACTAATTCAAACAAGCCATTTTATTTGGGTAAGGAATTATGAAGACAGTCAGAAGGCATTACCCTTCTGACTATATTTGGACATTAGGCAGTTACCAGAGTATAAACTGGGATATATATTTCCAGAAGCCAAACCGCAAGCACTCTGGCAACATAGCAGCAATGCAGCTTTTGAGTATTTCAGATATCCTCATGGAATTTCTAGTATTTGTTTTCCTTTTATAAGTTTGGATTTATAGATATACAACTTTTGAGGCAGTTTCTTTGAGCTACTATGTGAACCATTTGGAAAGGTGCTACCAGGCAGAGATTGATACCAGAGGAAAAGATTATGGACCTAAAAGTAAGATGTATTATAGCTTGGATAAAGACAAATTCATCACAGATCATATAATTTTCCCACCGGTAAACCTTTTCCTGTAATAGACAAAACTTTTTTCATAGCAAAAAATAGCATTTACTAATCAACATATTGATAAGAGTAACATCTCTTTTTTTTTTTTTTTTTTTTTGAGATGAGTCTCGCTCTCTTGCCCAAGCTGGAGTTCAGTGGCACTGTCTCCACTCACGGCAACCTCCGCCTCCCAGGTTCAAGCAATTCTCTTGCCTCAGCCTCCAAGTAGCTGGGATTACAGGCGCCTGCCACCACGCCCAGCAAATTTTTTTGGTATTTTTAGTAGAAACTGGGTTTCGCCATGTTGGCCAGGCTGATCTCAAACTCCCGACCTCGTGATCTGCCCACCTCAGCCTCCCAAAGTGCTGGGATTATAGGAGTGAGCCACGGCACCCAGCTAGTAACATATTTTTTAATGTCATGAGCCAGAGGCGAAATACCTTGAAAGTCCATTTAGGATTAAAAGGATAAGCCTGAGATAGGTGCTACACCTTGTAACAGTATAAAAGGAGTATTAAATTGCTCTGAAAGATAAACTGAAATATCATTTTCTGTAATGACTCGATAGGAAAAGGTGAATAGTCTGGAGAAAGGAGAGGAAGTAGAAGAAACAAGAAAGAAAATGGGAGGCTGAAACTTGAGCTGTTCAAAACAGTCCAGAAATTATTTAAGAAAAGGGTTATCATGTACTCAATTTGATGTTCCTTGCATTGCTGAAATGAGATGTTCCTCCCTCCCCCCAAAAAATGTTTCTATGAGAACCTGTAAGAATGGAGTCTGTATAAAAGTCAAGGAAAAGAGACTAAGTTCTAAATCTGACCTAGTGTGGAGCAGAGATTAAGAAAGGTATGCAGGATATAAAGAACAGAATCTAGACTAAAGCTGGAAATCAGAGGCAGATAAAACAGAAACTAAATCCCAAGCAATAATTTTTTACCAAATAATTTCTTCTCAGTTTCTGATAGCCCATCCCATTCTTCTTTCAGGAAATTTGTCTTTAGTCACAATACTCTATCCCATTTCACTTGGTCACAGAGGTGGTATTTGACCCAGGTCAGGACAATCATATTTTCCCTTTCCCCTGGCTACAGGTTCTGGTCCAGAGCAGCCCACAGATCACCAAATGGAGATCTTCCCTTTAATTTAGAAATATCAGATGGCAGATGGAGTTAACTTTGCATAGACATTAGTTTTTAAAGGCTTCTTAATTTCCTTTTCAGATTATTATTAATGTACAGAAATGCAACTGGGTTTTGTGTGTTGATTTTGTATATAAATTGGCTAAAATTGTTTATGAATTTTAATGGTTTTTTGCTGCGATAATTGAGGTTTTCCACATATGAATTATGTAATCTGCAAACTGATAATTTTCAATTCTTCCTTTCTAATTTGGATGCTTTTTATCCTTTTCTTGCTGAAATGTTCTAGGAAAAAATTCCAACAATACATTGAATAGAAGTGGCAAAAGCAGGCATCCTAGCCTTGTTTCTCTTCTGAGGAGAAAAGCTTGCAGTATTTCAGCATTGGGTATGATGTTAGTTGTGGGGTTTTTAATATATAGCTTTTATTATGTTGAAGAGATTTTTCTTGCATTTCTAGGTTGTTTAGTGTTTTTGCCATGAAAAGTTGTCATATATTTTCAAAAGCTTTTTCTTTATCAATTGAAAAGATTGTGTTTTTTCATTCTGTCTATTTTGTGTATTACACTGACTGATTTTCATATGTTGAACAATCCTTACATCACAGAAATAAATCTCACCTGTATTGCTGTATAATCCTCTTAATATGCTGCTGAATTCACTTTATTAGTATTTTACTGAGGATTTTTTTCATCAATATTTTTCAAGAATATTCATCTATAATTTTCTTACAGTATCATTGCCTGGCTTTGGTATCAGGGTAATGCTCACAAAATGTCCTTTTAAAATGGGTAAGAAAGTCTTTCCTATGTGTCACGTGTTTAGAAGTGTTTCAGAAACATTGATGTTAATTCTTCTTTAATTGTTTGGCAAATTAACATTGAAACCATTTGGTCCACGGTATTTCTTTGTTGGGAGGTTTCTGATTATAGGGTCTATCTCCTTGTAATTGTAGGTTGTAGATATATTAATGTATTCTATTTCTTTATAATTCATTCTTAGTAGCTTGTGTGCTTTTAGGATTTATTCATTTCATAATGGTTATTCAATATGTTGAGGTACAGTTATTCATAGGACTGTATTAGAATCCTTTTGATTTCTACTAATTCTGTAGAATTAGTAATAATGTCCCCAATTTTATTTCTAATTTTAGTCATTTGTCTCTCTTTTTTTCTTAATCTAACTAAAGGTTTGTCAATATTCTTGATCTTTTCAAAGAATGTGCCCTTGGTTCTGGTGTATTTCTCTATTATTTTTCTAGTCTTCATTTTATTTATCTTCAATCTCTTACTTATTATTTCCTTCCTTCTGTTGCTTTCTGTTTAGTTTACTTTTTACTAGTCTCATACAGGTAGGTCATTAATTTAAAATCTTTCTTCCTTCTCGATGTGAGCATTTTCCTCTCTGAATCCAACTTGGCATGGCTTTTGTTGCATCCCCAAATGCATCCTAATTAGTTACATTAGGTTTTTATTTTAATTTGTCTCAAGGTATTTTTCTCATTTTTTTCTGATTTCTTCTTTGACTCACTGGTTGTTTAATAAAGTGTTATTTAATTTTCACCTATTTGTTAATTGTTGAATGTTCATCCTTATGCTGATTTCTAGTTCATTCTATTGTGATCAGAAAATACTGTTTTCTGATTTGTTTTTAATTAAAATCTGATATGATTTTGATTTGTTTAAATTTATTTCAACCTCTTTTGTAACTAACATATGGTCTAACCTGGACAATGTTCTATGTGCACTTGAGAAAAATGTATATTCTGCTGTTGTTAGGTGGAGTCTCTGTATATGTATGTTGTGCCCAATTAGTGTATAATGTTATTTAAATGTTCAAGTCCTGTATTTCCTTCTTGACCTTCTCTATTTCTCCCTTTATTTTAGTCAATATTTGCTTCATATATTTTAAAGCTCTGATTTTTGGTGCATACATACTCATAATTATTACATCTTTTGGTGAATTTACCTCTTATCAATGTATAATGAGCTTGTCTCTTTTAACATTTATTTACTTAAAGTGTATTTTTTTCTGAAAACAAAACAGTTACTACAGTTGTCTTATGGTTACTGCAAAGGGTCTTTAAAGACTTCATGAAAAGTGTGTATAATCAAAAAAACTTATGCATGGATTTCCATTTTTTGCCTCAAAATAAAATCATACTAACTTACTATAGCATGTCTTAAGAGGATCTAGTTTGAGGCAATAAGAAGAATAAGACATCAGAAAAGAGCTCCTATAAAAGCAACTTGAACTCTGCTAAAATTGAAGCAAGAACAAACATCAAATTTATGGTGAAGCTTGAGTGGAAGAATTGTGAAATGATTGATCCTTTATGAAAATTTTAGGAGGACAATGACCCAAAGAAATCAGCAGTTTACATATAAATAGCCCATTTAAAGAAGTAATGAGATGATGTGGAAGATGAAGCCCACAGCCACAGACCATCCACATCAATTTCTGAAGAAAAGATTATCTTTTTTGGGCCTTAAATGAAGAGGACTGATGATCGACAGCAGAAACAGCAGCTAATACCATACACATCTCAATTGGTTCGGCTTACACAATTCTGACTGAAAAATTAAACTTGAACACACTTTCCACTCAGTGAGTGCCAAAACTTTTTCACCCAGATGAGCTGCAGAGAAGAGCAGAGCTTTCAATGGAAATGTTAAAAAAAAGTAGGGTCAAGATCCTGAGGCAGTTCTTTAAAAATTGTAACAGGAGATTATAAAACATGGTATGATCTTGAAGACAAAGGAAAGTATGACCCTGAGACAAAGCATAATCAAAGCAATGGCCACTAAGAGGTGGAAGTGATATAGTCAAAGGAAAAGCAGACCAATCAAGACCAATGGTCGTGGCAATAGTTCTTCGAGATTCCCAAGGCATTTTGTTGACTTTTAGGAGAACCAAAAAAATGAAGACATCTGCTTTTTATGAGAGTGTATTGAGAAAGTCAGCCAAAGCTTTAGCAGAAGAAGCCACAGAAAAACCTTACCAGAGAGTTCTTTTCCACCATGATAATTTTCATTCCTCTCCAAAAAAGAGTAATTTTGCAACAGTGTCTACAGGAAATTATTTGGCATCCACCTTACAGTGCTGATTTGGCTTCTTCTGACCTTTTGTTTTCCAGTCATAAAAAGTACACACAGGTCAATAATTTTTGTTTGGTTAACAATGTGAAAAAAACTGTGTCAATGTGGTTACAGCTCCAGAATTCTCAGTTGCTTAGGGATGGACTGAATGGCTGGTATTATTATGTACAAAATGGTTTTTACCTTGATGGAGCTCATGTTGAGGAAAAAAAAGTTTATATTTATTTTTGTCTTTTAATTTTATTTTTTCATAAACTTTTTTAAGTCCCCTGGTATTTGCATAAAATATCTTTTGTCCTCCTTTCACTTTCAAATGATTTGTGTCCTTAAATATAAAGTGAGTCTTTTATAGAAGCATACAATTGAATCATGTTTTTAATTTTTAATTTTTTAAATTTCAACTTTTATTTTAGATGCAGGGGACACGTGTAGGTTTTCCATGTGGCATATTGCACCTAGATAGTGAGCATAGTACCCAATGAGTAGTTCTTCAACCCATACTCCCCCTTCCTACCTTCTCCTGTAGTAGTCAACAGTGTCTGTTGTTTCCATGTTTGTGTCCATGTGTGCTCAAGGTTTAGCTCCTACTTATAAGTGAGAACATGCAGCATATTGTTTTCAATTCATCCATTAACTCACTTAGGATACTGGCCTCCAGCTCCATCTATGTTGCTGCAAAGAACATGATTTTATTCATTTTTATGGCTGTGTAGTATTCGATGGTGTATATGTACCACATTTTCTTTATCCAATCTACTATTGATTGGCATTGAAGTGGATTTCATGTCTTTGCTATTGTGAATAGCATGATAATGAACATATAAGTGTATGTGTCTTTTTGGTATAATACTCTGTATTCCTCTGGGTATATAACCAGTAATGGTATTGCTGGGTTGAATGATAGCTCTGATTTAAGTTCTTTGAGAAATCTTCAAACCACTTTTCACAGTAGCTGAACTAATTTACATTGTCACCACTGGTGTATAAGCATTCTCATTTCTCTGCAGCATTGCCGGCATCTATTATATTTCACATTTTTAATAATAGCCATTCCAATGGGTATAAGACATCTCACTTTGATTTACATTTTTCCCAATGATTAATATTATGAGCATTTTTCATGTTTGTTGCCCACTTGTATGTCTTTTGAGAAGCATCTGCTCATGTCCTTTGCAAATATTTTAATGAGGTTTTTTGTTGTTTGCTTGTTGATTTGTTTAAGTTTCTTATAGATCCTGGATATTAGACATTTTAACAAATGTTTTACTGTATTAGTCTGTTCTCATGCTACTATGAAGAAATACCTGAGACTGTGTAATTTATAAAGAAAACAGGTTTAATTGAGTCACAGTTTCACATGGCTGTGGAGGCCTTAGGAAACATACAATCATGGAGGAAGGCACCTCTTCACAGGACAGCAGGAGAGAGAATAAGTGATATCAGGGGAAATGCCAGATGCTTATATGACCATCAGATCTCATGAGAACTCACTCATGATAAGGAGAACAGCCCCCATGATAAAGAGAAACTGCCTCCATGATCCAATTACCTCCACCTGGTTCCCCCCTTAAAATGTGGGGATTATTACAATTCAAGGTGAGATTTGAGTGGGGACACAGAACTAAACCATATCATTCCACTCCTGGCCCCTCCCAAATCTCATGTCCACACATTTCAAAAAACAATCATGCCATTCCAACAGTCCCCCAAAGTCATAAATCATTCTAGCATTAACTCAAAAGTCCAAGTCCAAAGTCTCATCTGAGATAAAGCAAGTCCCTTCCACCTATGAGCCTGTAAAATTAAAACGAGGTTAGTTACTTCCTAGATATAATGAGGATACAGAGATTGGGTAAATACACCCATTGCAAGTGGGAGAAATTGGCCACAACAAAGGAGCTACAGGCCTCATGCAATACCAAATTCCAATAGGGCAGTCATTAAACCATAAAGTTCCAAAATGATCTCCTTTGACACCATGTCTCATATCCAGGTCATGCTGATGCAAGAGTTGGGCTCCCATGGTCTTTGGCAGCTCTGTCTCTGTGGTTTTGTAGAGTACAGCCACCACTCTAGGCTGCTTTCATGGGCTGGCATTGAGTGCCTAGCTCCACTAGGCAATGCCCCAATGGGGACTCTGTGTGGGGGCTTCAACCCCATATTTCCCTTCTGCACTGCCCTAGCAGAGGTTCTCCATGGGGGTTCCTCTTCTGCAGCAAACTTCTGCCTGGCTATCCAGGCATTACCATACATCCTCTGAAATCTAGGCAGAGGTTCCCAAACCTCAATTCTTGACTTCTGTGCACCTGCAGGCTCAAAACCACTTGGAAACCACCAAGTCCTGGGTCTTGCATCCTCTGAAGCAATGGCCCAAGCTGTACCTTGGCCCCTTTTAGCTACAGTTGGAGCTGAAGCAGCTGGGATGTTGCAAACCATGTCCTGGGGCTGCACAGAGCAGGGAGGTCTTGAGCCCAGCCCATGCAACCATTTTTTCCTCCTAAGCCTCCAGGCCTGTGGTGAGAGGGGCCACTTTGAAGGTCTCTGACATGCCCTGGAGACGTTTTCCCCATTGTCTTGATGACTGACATTTGGCTCCTTGTTACTTATGCAAATTTCTGCAACTGGCTTGAATTTCTCCCCAGAAAATGGGGTTTTCTTTTCTATAACATTGTCAGGCTACAAATTTTCTTAACTTTTATGCTCTGTTTTCTCTTCAACACTTTGCCACTTAGAAATGTCTTCCACTAAATACCCTAAATCACCTCTCCCTAGTTCAGTTCCACGTATATCTAGGGCAGGAACACCAGTTTATCCACTAAAGCATAGCAAGAGTCATCTTTGCTCCAATTTCCAAAACATTCCTCATCTCCATATGAGACCACCTCAGCCTGGATTTCTTTGTCCATGTCACTATCGGAATTTTGGTCAAAGCCATTCAACAAGTCTCTAGGAAGTTCCAGACTTTCCCACATTTTCGTGTCATCTTCTGAGCCTTCCAAGCTGTTCCAACCTCTGCCTGATACCCAGTTTCTAAGTCATTTCCACATTTTAAGGTATCTTTACAGGAGCACCCCACTCTCTGTGGTACCAATTTACTGTATTAGTCGATTCTTACATTGCTAGGTAGAAATACCAAGACTGGGTAATTTATAAAGAATACAGGCTTAATTGACTCATGGTTTCACATGGCTGTGGAGGCCTCAGGATACTGAACACTTATTCACAGAGCAGCAGGAGAGAGAAACACTTATTCATAGTCCAGCAAGGAAAATGTCAGATGCTTATATCACCATCAGATCTCACGAGAACTCACTCACTATGATGAGAACAGCATGGGGGAAACTGCCCCCATGATCCAATTACCTCCACCTGGTCCCACCTCTGATACATGGGGATTATTACAATTCAAGGTGAGACTTGGGTGGTGACACAGAGCCAAACCATATCACTTACTCTCTAGAAAGTTTCTTTAGAAACTTTAATTAGGTTTAATTAGTTTAATTAGGTCCCACTTGCCAATCATTGTTTTTGCTCCAATTGCTTTTAGGAACTTAGTCTAAAATTATTTGCCAAGACCATGTCAAGAAGGGTATTTCTTAGGTTTTCTTCTAGGATCTTAATAGTTTGAGGTCTTATATTTAAATCTTTAATCTATATTGAGATAATTTTTATGTGGTAAAATGTAAATTCTTATTTTATTCTGCTGCATATGGCTAGGCTGTTATTCCAGCACCATTTATTGAATAGAAAGTCCTTTCCCCGTTGCTTGTTTTTGTCAACCTTGTTGAAGATTTGGTAGCTGTTGGTGTGTGGCTTTATATCCTGAGTTTTATATTCTGTTCCATTGGTCTATGTGTCTGTTTATTTACCAGTACTATGCTGTTTTGGTTAATGTAGCCTTAGAGTACAGTTTGAATTTGGGTACTGTGAGACCTCCATCTTTGTTCTTTTTGGTTAGAATTGCTTTGGCTATTTGGGTTCTGTTTGGGTTCCATACAGATTTTAGAATAGATTTTTTTCCTCATCCTGTGCAGAATGATTAGGATTGGTAGTTGTTAAGAACTGTGTTGAATCTGTTCATTGCTTTAGATAGTATGGCCATTTTAACAATATCGATTCTTCCAATCCATGAGTATGTAATTTTTTTAAATTTATTTGTGTCATCTCTGATTTCTTTCAGCAGTGTTTTGTAATTCTTTTTGTAGATATCTTTTACCTCCATGGTTAGCTTTATTCCTAGGTACTTCAATTTTTCTGCAGCTATTATAAATGGGATTGTGTTCTTCATTTGACTCTCAGCCTAGATTTGTGTATAGGAATGCTGCAGACTTTTGTACATTGATTCTTTATCCTGAAACCTTGCTAAAATCATTTATCAGTCCTAGTAGCCTTTTGGTGGAGCCTTTAGAGCTTTCTGAGTATAGAATCATATTGTCAGCAAGTAGAGATAGTTTGATTTCTTCTTTACCTGTTTGGATGGCATTTATTTTTTTTTCTCTTTCCTAATTGCTCTGTGTAATCCTTCCAGTACTATATGTTTAATAAATGTGGTGAGAGTGGGCGTCCTTTTCTTGGACCAGTCCTCAAGGTAAATATCTGTGGCTTTTACCCATTTAGTATGATGTTGGCTGTGGGATTGTCATAGATGGTTCTTATTATTTTGAGATATGTTCCTTTCATACCTAGTCTATTGAGGGTTTTTGTCCTGAAGGAATGTTGAATTTTATCAAAAGCTTTTTTTTGCATATATTGAAATGATCATATGGTTTTTTAAAAATTCTCTTTATGTGGTAAATCATTTTTATTGACTTGCATATGTTGAACCCACCTTACCTCCCAGGAATACAATCCTACTTGATCGTAGTTAATTGACTTTTTGATGTGCTGCTGGATTTAATTTTCTAGTACTTTGTTAAGGATTTTTACAACTACATTCATCAGTGATATTGGCCTGAAGTTTCCTTTTATGCTGTGTCTCTGCTAGATTTTGGAATGAGAATAATGCTGGCTTCATATAATAAATTAAGAAGAAGTCTCTTCCCCTCAATTTTTGGGAATAGTTTTAGTAGGTTTTGTAGCAGTTCTTTATGGTACTTCTGGCATAATTCACCTGTGATTTTATCTGGTCCAGGACTTTTTTTTTCAGGTGGTATGTTTTTTATTACTAATCTAATTTCAGAATTTTTTATTGATGGATTCATAATAATACATTCTTCCTGGTTCAATCTTAGTAAATTTTATGTTTCTAAAAATTTATGAATTTCCTTTAGATTTTCTCATTTTTGTGCATAGAAGTGTTTACAATATACTCTGAGGATCTTTGGTATTTCCATGAGATCATTTGTAATGCCATCTTTGTCACTTCTGATTGCAGTTGTTTGGATCTTCTCTCCTTACTCTGTTAATCTACCTAGTGGTCTATAAATCTTGTTTATTAGTTTAAAGAATAAATGATTGGCTTTATTGACTTTTCATATGACCTTTTGTATCTCAATTTCATTCAGATCTTCTCTGATTTCAGTTATTTCTTTTCTCCAATTAGCTTTGGGGTTCATTTGTTCATGTTTTTCTAGTTTCTTTATGTGCAATGCTAGAACTTTAATTTGAGATCTTTCTAACTTCTTGATGAAGGTCTTTAGTGTTACAAACTTTCCACTTACCATTGTGTTAGCTACATGCCAAAGAGGATGGAAAGGCATAAGAATGATACAATGATACAATGGACTCTGGGGACTGGTGGGATCGGGGGAGGTGATGAATTAAAGACTATGCACTGGATACAGTGTATACTGCTTGAGTGATGGGTACATCAAAATTGAAGAAATCACTACTAAAGAACTTCTTCATGTAACAAAATACCACCTGTTCCCCCAAAAACCTATTGAAATTAAAAACAAACAAAAAAAAAAACAAAAAAAAAATTAATACATTCCATGTATAGATGAAATGAATGTATATTCTGTGGTTGTTGGGAGGATTATCCTGTTAGATATCTATAAGGTTCAGTTGCTCAAGTGTCAAATTTAAGTCCATAATTTTTTGTTAGTTTTCCGTATCTATGCTGTCTCCATGTTCAGTGCTGTCAGTAGGGTATTGAAGTCCCCCACCATTATTATGTATCTGTTTAATTCTTTTTGTAACTCAAGAACTTGTTTTATAAATCTGGTGCTCCAGTGTTGGGTGCATGTGGGGTCTTTCTGGTCTTGAATGCTACCCCTGCAAAATCTCTGAGTGAATCTTTATATTAGTCTAGAGGCGTGGGCAGGTCAGTAGGGTTCTCTTGCACAGGATTGCACAGGTCCCTATAGGAAGTGTGAATTCCCAAGGGACTATTACTCTCTCACCATTTCCCCATGTTTGGAATCTTCTCCTAGCTCTACACAAGTCACAGGTGAACAGCTGCCCAGCTTTACTATTCTCTGTTTTCCATGTGTCTCACACTCCCTTAATGGATCTCAACATGATTTCTTAGATGATCCATTTGAAGAGTCAGTTGTTACTCACCACTTCTTTGTTTTCTTTCTGTGACAGTGGCAGCCAGTAGCTCCTTCTAGTCAGCCATCTTGAACCTCTTTCCCCTGGATCATGTTTTACAATCCATTTTGTCAATCTATGCTTTTGATACAGAAGTTTAATCAATTTTCCCTTAATTACTGATTAAAATGACTTTCTTCTGCCATTTGTTATTTATTCTCTTTATGTCTTATGACTTTTGTGTGCCTGAATTCCTGTTTCTGCCTTACTTTGTGTTTAATTTTTTGTAGTGATACATTTTATTCCCTTTTTATTATCTTTTGTGTATAATATATACCTATTTTATTTTTTCTTCTTATGATAATTATATGTAACATCCTAAATTTATATTGATTGAATTAATACCAATCTTTAATATTATAAAAAATTATACTTGCATATGACTTCACTCCCCTATAAATTATGTTACTAATGTCACAAATGCATCTTTATATATCATGTACCTATTATATCGATTTATAATTATTGTTATACATTTCCTTTTTAAATCTTATAGAAAATAACAAGTGGAGTTAAAAACCAAAATTAAGTTTGTTTGTTTGTTTTTCTGCAAGATGGCAGATTAGAAGCTTTGTTAGCCTACCTTATTCATGAGGAAATAGCAAAATAGTATAGAGACTCACACTGTGAACTTTTATAGGAGAAGGTATATAGACACTTCACATAAAAGTGAATAAAAACATCAGATATGTTAAAAACTTTGGCAGGCAGTAGCCCACACTGTGGGTCTGCTGGAAAATTGTGAATACACAGTGTATAGGAGAGAAATAGTGTGTCTCCATGATACACATCCCTACTGGGGAGCCAGAAATATCTGGCCACAAGGAGCTACTTGACCCTACCAAGCACTGGAACTGACATGGGAAGCAATGAGGATGTATTAAGTCAGGGTTCTCCAGAGGAAGAGAACTAATAGAATATATATACATGAGAAAGGGTGTTTATTAAGGAGAATTGATACACAAGATTACAAGATGAAGCCCCATGATAGGCTGTCTGCAAGCTGAAAAGGTAGTCAGTAGTGGCTCAGTCCGAGTCCAAAACCCTCCAAAGTAGGGAGGCCATCAGTACAGCCTTTAGTCTGTGGCCAAAGGCTTGAAAACTCCTGGCAAACCACTGTTGTAAGTCCAGGAGTCCAAAGGCTGAAGAATCTGGAGTCTGATTCCCAAGGGCAGAAAGCATTCATCATGGAAGAAAGATGAAAGCCAGGAGACTTAACAAGTCAGCTTATCCCACTTTCTTCTACCTGCTTTGTTCTAGCCAAGCTGGCAGCCAATTAGATGGTGCCCACTCACATTAAGGGTGAACCTTCCTCTCCCAGTCCACTGACTCAAATGTTAATCTTCTTTGGCAACGCCCTCACAGACACTTCAAGAAACAATACTTTACCGGCTATCTAGGCATCCTTCAATCCAATCAAGTTGACACCTAATATTAATCATCAGAGGGGAGTCCCAGAGGAGTGGCAGTGAGAAAGGGCTTAGCATGTGCTCCCAGACCTCAGAGCCAATAGAAAGTGATCATTTCAGATGCTAACTCATAAAGGTATTTGCTGAAATCTGTCCACTCGCATGGGTGGCAGTCACTAGTTGGGCAAGTTTTCAGAGATTTAAAATCTACTCTCAAATGGAAGAAGAGCTTTCAAAACCAGAACTGAGGGACAAGAGTAGTTTGGAACTGAGAGTGGAACCAGGCCACTGGGCATTCCTTAGACCAGACTAGTGCTTGAAGTGCCAGAGAGTTTCCTCTGGTAAACAAAGATCAAACATATATACTTCTGTTAGCACCACAGACAGCTCTGACAACAATCGCTACCTATTGGCCTGAAGGCTAAATTGCACAATCTAACACAACAATCCACTAACACAACTGAACAACTGAGGAAGAGATAAGCTTCTTAAGACCTTCAGCACCCCTGCTTCAGAGAAGATTATGACACTACAGACACGCCTAGTACATTACTACTGCCACTGGCATTTGAGAAGTCACCACACTAAGGCTATCTATAACCAAGGAATTCATAAAGTGTATTTGCCACACAAAGCACCCAGATGCAAAGCCAAATGAACCAACTCAACATATGTTATACTCACATCCACAAGGGGGAAAAAGTCCAGAAATGAAAGGGAATTTAAAAATAACAGTTTCTTTACATGAAAATGAACCAGTAAAATACTTCTGAAAGTATAAAAAAGGGGGTTACAAGTCCCCTAAAGAATCACACTAACTCTCTAGCAATAGATCCTACCTAAAATAAAATTTTTGAAATATCAGATAAAGAATTCAACATATTGATTTTTTAAAAAGCTTAATGGTATCCATGAGAAATATGAACAACAAAACAAAGAAATGAGAAAATAAATCCAAGATATGAATGAGAGGTTTACCAAAGTAATATTTTTAAAAAACAAACAGACCTTTAGAAGTGAAAATTTCAGTGAAGAAATTACAAAATACAGTTTAAAAGCGTCAACGATAGACTAGCCAAAGCAGAAGAAATTATCTCAGAAGACAGGTCTTTTGAATTAATCTAGCCAGACAAAAACAAGGAAAAACCAAAAAACAAACAAAAATAAAGCCTTAAAGAAGCATGGGACTATGTAAAATATCCAAACCTATGAATCATAGGTATTTATGAGAAAGAAGAAATAAAGGAAATCTAGAAAAGCTATGTGATAAAATTATAGAGGAAAAATTCTCTCGTCTAGCAAGAGATTTAGACATCCAGATACAAGAGGCTCAAAGGACTCTAGCTTAACACATTTCAAGATGGATCTCACCAGAGCATACAGTCATTACATTGTCTAAGGTTAAAGTGAAGGAGAAAAAAAACCCTAAAATCAGCAGGAAAAATGTGTCTAAGCAATTATAAAGGAAATCCCATTAGCCTAACAGTGTATTTCTCAATAAAAATCTTACAAGCTAGAAGAGATTGAAATTCTACTTTCAAGGTGCTTAAGAAAATATCAACACCAAATTTTGCAGCCTGCCAGAATAAGCTTCATAGAGAAAGGAGAAATAAATTCTTAGACAAGGAAATGCTGAGAGTAGTTATCACCGCTAACCAGTCCTACAAGAAATGATCAAAGGAATTATAAACATGGAAACAAAAAGTTAATACCTGTCATCATAAAAACATGTAAAAGTATAAAATTTGCAGTTCTTATAAAACAATTACACAAATGAAGCTACAAAGCAACTAGATAACGACTAACATTATGACAGGAACAAAACCTCACATATCAATAATAATCTTGAACATAAGGTGGTAAATATAGTTAAAAACTGAAGGTAACAGGATGGGAAAAGATGTTTTATGCCAAAGGAAATTAAAAGTGAGCAGAAATAGCTATACTGATATCAGATAAAAGAGACTTTAAATAAACAACAGTAAAAACGACACAAATAAGGTCATTATATAATAATAAAGGGATCAATTAAACAAGAAGGCATAACAATTTTAAATATACATGCACCCAACATTGGAGCACCCAGATATATAAAACAAATGCTACTACACTCAAGAAAAGATAAAGACAGCAAGACAATAACAGTATGGGGCCTCAACATCCCCCTGAAAACACTGAACATATTATTGAGTAGAACTTCAACAAAGAAATACTTGACTGAAATTGGTCTTTAGACTAAATGGAATTAATAGATATTTAAAGAATATTCCATGAAACAACCAAATAATATACATTCTTCTCATCATACATGTAATATAATCAAAGATACCATATTTTAGGGCACAAAACAAGTCAATAAATTTTAGAAAACTGAAATTATATCAAATATGTTCTCAGACTACAGTGCAATAAAACTAAATATAAAATGGAAGAGGAACTTTTGAGACTATACAAATACATGAAAGTTAATCAGCATGCTCCTGAATGACCTTATGGTCAAAATTAAATTAAGATGGAAATTTGCAAAGTTTTCAAAATAAATAAAACTGGGAACACAACAAATCAAAACATCTAGGATATGGCAAAAGCAATGCTAAAAGGGAAGTTTATGGCATCCAGTACCTACATCCAAAAAAGAAAAGAAAACAAAATTAACAACCTAACTTCACATCTCAAGGATCTGAAAAAAACAAACTCAAAGCTAACAGAAGAACAAAATAAGCAACATCAGAGTCGAAGTAAGTGAAAGAGGCCAAAAAAGCACAAATATCAAGAAAATGAAAAATTTGGTCTTTCAAAAGATAAACAAGATTGATAAAATGCTACTCTTCTCACCAATAAAAGAAGATATAATATTCAATCACAATCAGAAACAGAAAAGGAAATATTACAACTGATACCACAGAAATGCAAAAGATCATCTGAGTAATATGAACATATGAACATGTCTATGTTCACAAACTAGAAAATCTAGAGGAAAGTGATAGAATCCTGGAAACATATAACCTCCCAAACTTAAACAAGAAATAAATTAAAATTTTGAACAGATCATACCCAGTAGTGAGATTAAATCAGTAACAAAAATATCTCCAGACAAAGAAAAGCTCAAGACCAAATACATTTAAAGCTACCAGAGGTACAAATAATTGGTAGCAATCCTACTGAAACTGTTCCAAAAATAGAGGAGGAGGGAATCCTCCAGAAATAATTCTATAAAGCCAGTATTATTCTGACACGAAAGCCAGACAACAACACAATAAAAAAGAAAACAACAGACAAATGTTCTTGATAAACATAGATGCAAAAAGCCTCAACAAAATACTAGCAAGCCAAATCCAACACTACTAAGAAAAAGATAATACATCACAATCAAGTGGATTTTACTCTACGTATGCAAGGATGGTTCAATATATGGAAATAAATAAATGTGATTTATCGCATAAATAGAATTAAAACAAAAACCATATGGGAATTTCAATGGATGCAGAAAAAGCATTTGATAAAATTCAGCATCCTCTCATGATAAAATTTTCCAACCAACTAGGCACAGAAAGAACATACCCCAAGATAATAAAAGTCATATAAGACAAACCCACAGTCAACATCATTGTGAGCAGGGACAAGTTGAAAAAATTTCTCCCAAGAAATCCAACAAGACAAGGATGACAACATTTACCACTTATATTTAATATGGTATTTTGAATACTGGGCAGAGAAATCAGGCAAGAGAAAAAAATAAAAGATATTTTAATTAGAAAATAGGAAAACCAATCATCTCTGTTTGCTGATGATATGAACTTATACCTAGAAAATTCTAAAGACTGCCAAAAGACTGGATTTGACAAATGCATTCAGTGAAGTTTCAAGATACAACATTAATATACATAAATCAGTAGCATTTCTGTACACCAACAACCCAGTCAAGCTCAAAACAAAATCAAAATATCAATCTCATTTAAAATTGCTATAAAAGTAAAATAAAATACCTGGGAATACATTTAACAGTGAAGGTGAAAGATCTCTACAAGGAAAGTACTAAACAATGCTAAAATAAATTTTCGATGATGCAAACAAATAGAAAAACATTCCATGCTCATGGATTGGAAGAACCAATGTTATTGTAATTACCATACTGCCCACAGAAATCTACAGGTTTAATAAAAATCCTATGAAAATACCAATGTCATTTTCACAAATTAGATAAAACAATCCTAAAATTAATATAGAACCAAAAAAGCTCAAACAGCCAATGTAATCCTAAGCAAAAAGAACAAAGCTGGAGACATCACATTACCTCACTTCAAATTACACTACAAGGCTACAGTAACCAAAACAGCATGGTACTGGTACTCATAGATCAATGGAACTAGATAGAGAGCCCAGAAATAAAGCCACATAGCAATAGCCAACAGAGCTTTGACAAGGTTGACAGAAACACACTGGGGAAAGTACATTCTATTCAATAAATGGCTATGGGAAAATTGGATAGTCATAAGCAGAAGAATGAAACTGAATTAATACCTTTCACTATATATGAAAATTAAAAAAAAATTGATTAAATACTTAAAAGACCTATAACTATAAAAATTCTAAAAGAAATTCTAGGAAAAACTCTCATTTACATTGGTCTAGGCAAAAAATTTATGACAAAGACCTCAATGGGACCTAATTAATTTAAAAAGCTTCTGCATAGGGCAATAATCAACAGAGTGAACAGGCAACCTATAGAGTAGGAAAAATATTTACAAATTATGCATCCAATGAAGGACTGATATCCAAAATCTACCATCTCATACCAGCCATAATGGCTATTATTAAAATTTTTTTTAAAATAGCAGATGTTGTCAAGGACACAAAGAAAAGGGAACACTTATATACTGCTGGTGGTAATACAAATAAGTACAACCTCTATGTAAAAAACTATGGAGATATTGCAAAGATCTAAAAATAGAAGTACCATTTGATCCAGCAATCTCAATACTGGATATCTACTAAAAGGAACATAAACCATTATATCAAAAAGATACCTGCAGTCATACGTTTATTGCAGTACTATTCACAATTCTAAAGATATGGAGTCAACTTAAGTGTCCATCAACAGATGATAAAATAAATAAAATGTCTCATATGTATACTATGGAATACCACTCTGTCATTAAAAAAAAAAATGAAATTATATCTTTTGCAGCAACATGAATGGAACTGGAATTCACTAACTTAATGAAACAATTCAGTGACAGAAAATCAAATAGCACATGTTCTGTCTTATAAGTGAGAAAGTCGGGGCTAAATTATGAGTATACATGGACATAGAGAGTGGAATAATAGATGTGGGAGATTTGAAAGGTGGGAGACTGGGAGGCAGTGTGAAGGAATAGGAATTAGCTAATGGGTACAATGTACACTACTCAAATGACGGTTACACAAGATGCTCAGACTGTATCACTATACAATATATCCATGTAAAAAAACTGGACTTGTACCCTCTCAATCTATATTTTTAAAAAATCATTATATGCTTTTTATTTCAGTGAATGGAAATTGTTGACAAACACCTTTGTTTTTCAGAAAAATACCTTTGTAAGTCAATCTTGATAATATGTTACTAGAACATTTTTCTTTCTCCACGGGCACTATTAGACACATGGAGAAATCTTGCAATAAAAGACAAATTTAAGCATGCTTTCTTTAAGATGCATCAGGAACTGTTATCTTTCAGGGAATGGATGTGTTTTTGACAGATAAACACCTTTGCAAGCTAGCCTTGAGAATATGTTATTAGACCATGCTTCTTTCTTCATTGGATCCTATTAGGACAAATTCAGAAATTCAATAATGAAAGCCAAATGTAAGCTGACTTCTTTTTACAATTACAATAATACTGATTTTTATATTTACCCATCTATTTGTATTTACCAAAAATGTTAATATCATCTAGTGGCTATTAGGTACTATCTAGTGTATTTGGATTGCAACCTGAAAGATTCCTTTTGCATGTTTTGTAGGGCAAGTGTAGAGATAATGGATTCCCTGGGCTTTTGTTTATCTGGGAATATGTTAATTTCTTCCCATTTTTAAGAATATTTTTGCTGGATATAGAATTCTCAGTTAATGATTTTTTTTTCTTATAGCACTTTAAATATGTACTCCCACTGCATTCTGGCATCCAAGATTTATGCCGAAAATCAGCAAAAAATCTCATTGAGGATCTCTTGTATGTTATAAGTCTCTTTTCTCTTGTTAATTTCAAGATTATCTCTTTGTTTTTGGTTTTCAACAGTTTGATAATAATATGTTTTGGTGTAAGTCTCTGGATTTATCTTGTTCTGAGTTCTGTGCCTTTCTTAAATTTGTATATTCATGTTCTCAACAAATTTGGGGAATTTTTCACCACCAATTTTGAATTCTTTCTACTCTTTTCTTCAATCTTCTCCTTCTGGAATTTCCATAATGCCTATGAAAGTTTACTTGATGACATACCATAACTCCTTGAGGTTTCATTTTACTTTCCTTCATTATTTTATTTCTGCTCCTTATGCTCTATAATTTTAAATGTCCTATCTTCATATTTACTGATTCTTTATTCTGCTCTCTCAAATTGCTTTTTAACACTTCTGTTGAATATTTGAATGTATTTATTGGAAATAGATTGAACTCCAGCATCTATTTGGTTCCTTTTCATATTTTACGTCTCTTTGTTGAGATTCTTGTTTTGTTGATATACAGTTTTCCCAATTTTCTTTAGTCTTTTTTTTTAAGTTTTTCTTTAAATCTTTGAGCATATTTAAAATAACTGTTTTAAAGTATTTTTCTAGTAATTCTGATGCCTATTCTTCTTTCAGGACATTTTCTGCCTATTTATTTTCTTCCTTTGAATCCTTTGAAGAGCCCAGATTTTCATGGTTCTTTGTCTTATGGTTTTCATTGTTATTGAATATTGGGTATTTGTAAAAACAACCACATCTCTCAGCATTTGCAGACTGGGCTCTCTGCCAGGTAGCTCTGCACTTATTAGCTAGGCAAGTTCTTACTCCTGGGAGCAGCCTGACACACAAGCTTAATATCTTCTAAAGTCATGTGTTTCCTTTGGGCCTATATGTTGCTTTTATAATTCCCTCATATACACAGTTGATTTTCAATGCCTTTCTCTCTCATCTCCTGAATGCCTTACCCCTGCTTCCCCTCAGTGTCTTAGATTGTCTATTGTATGTCTGCACCAATAATCTCTTGCCCTAGACATTTTCAAGTCTGTAGTCTTCCTGAAGCTTTTTATGAGCACTGCCTGTTATCCTTCTGCCTGAGCTTCAAGCTAGGTGAAACAGAGACCAGTTCCTCAAGCATCCTCAATACTGGTTAGAACATAGCAAATAACATTTGCTCTTCTTTCTCCAGTTTGACATAGGTAGAAAGTATCCCCCCATCAGTCCACGCTCATTTATATAAGGTAGGGTTATATAAACACAGAACTAATGGGTTATCTCAGCTGCATTTACTCTTAATCCCAAATTTTCTGGACAGGTTAAAGACACAACCCACCCCATCGGCCCTTTTGAAATTCTGACCTAAAGATTTAAAAATATGGGTTACATTGCCTTGCTTTGGAATTAACCTTTTTCTGGCAATTGCAGCTGCAGCCTTGGTCCTGGGGCCACTGCATCAGACAGAAAAAGAACAAAGCTAAACAGATGTAGGGAAGAAAGAAAAGGAAATAACTTATAGTCATCATACTAGCATCCTTCCACATTCTGTGTGTGAGAAACAGATTAATTTTATCTATTGGAGATACTCTCTTTGCTCTCCTCATATTGAGTGTGAATGCGTACTTCATGAAAACATGTAAGACACCCTTCCAGCCTGTATCTCTCCCAGTTTTAAGTAATCAATGTTTTAATTGCCCACTCTAATCCTCTATCAAACTATTATTTTGAGGAGGAAACCTCTCTGCCCATTATTGGACTTTTTTTCTTTTCTTCTTTTTGGTTTTTCATTACTTTTGTCTTTTTCTCTTGTTTTTCTTTTTTTATATCTCTGTGGGGAAATGAGGAGCTAGAACTCTCTAGTCCACTGCATTCCTGATGTTACTCCTCCCTTGCCTAGATCTTGAAGAGCAGAGATCTCAACTGGCATTTGGTTTAGATAAAGTTGACATACAGCTTGAAACAATGCTTAATATTGAAATCTCTATTAGTTATATTATTTACAAAAATTTATTCTTTTGAGTTATAGTGTAACATAACTCTGCTACTTAAAGACTTGCATAGAAAACTTAGAATCTTAGCCCAAGTAGAGTGCTATATTTGAACTTTCTATTTCTGTGGTAATATGAGAGTACCTAATATGTGCTAAGAGGAAAGAAGAATGACAGATTGTATTAGGAGTAGGATTCATAGCAATCATTGAAAGAGGAATTAGGTAGTCAGCAAGAGTTACCATTTTCTTCACAATTATTCTTTTGAGCAGCTTTGCTTCTTTCCCCAAACCTTCAAATATTACAGAAAATTACCAGGAACCAAATGGTCACTAACAGCTCACTCAAATAAAAGTGGATATCCTTTCATTTTTTTCACTATGGCTTTTTATTTTATTTTTACTATATGAAGACAAACCAAACAGCCAAGTAGAATTAGTTTATCAAGCTCTAATATTCCACTTATATCTAAAATTCTCCAATTATAAGAGTTGCATATTATAAATATAAGTATGTCAGAGAAGAAGAATGACAAAGAATATTCAAGGCTCTTTCCAACTAAAGAGGATTCTTTAATATCTAGATTTCTAGGCCATTGTTGGGTAGATTAGGTTAATCGGTGGATAAAAGGACTAAAAACCAGATAGTTAACTTATTAAAAAGATTAAATGGGCTGAGAGTTTTCTATGAAAGAGAAAAGTATAAATGCAAAGAGAAAAGCAGGATGCAATATTAATGAAAAGATAAAGCCAGTATCTCCTGGCTTCAAGAAAAACCTTGAGGTATTCATGAAGAAAGGTGTAGGGATTGGGGTCATCTGCTTTGCTGAGACAAATGAAATTTTAGTTGATGGATGGCTAGAGAGAATGCTTTTAAAATTTAACTGGATGTTATGAATAGAAACTCTCTTTAGAATGTTCTGAAAGGCTTTTGTAAAGATTTATTATATGTTAGACAAATGATCTATGCCATAAAAATTATGCTGATCCTTGGGTCACAAGAAAGTTTCAATTTATGCAGACTCTATAACTAAATAGTCTATGTTGAATTTGTTGTTCTACATACAAAAATAGTCAATTCCTTTTTTTTGTTTTCTGGAAGTTTTTGTATAAATGATTATAGTATGTGTTCTGTTACCAATAACTGAAAATTCAAGTTTGTTTAAATTTACTGGGATTTATAGGGTTTACTGTCTGATGGATCTGTAAGTCCAGAAGAAAGTTATACAGTACCACCCAAGAGAAAAACATGCTTAATTATTAAAAAAAGTAATCTCTTGAGAACTTTCAGGAAGAGTATTGGGATTCATTCTTATTGGTCCACTTAAGTGACATGCCAAACCCAGAACCAATGACCTGGCCACTCCAGGATAACAAAATATGCTAATTGGCTTAAGTTGTTCCTAGTACAGGGTATTGTGTCAGCTCCCCTCAGTCCAAAGTACATCAAGGGAAAAGGAGAATGAATGAAAATGTGGATTCAATAAGAAAGAAGAACTATTATAGATGCTAGGTAAGCTAATACCAACATCCATTACATTTGCAGTTTGTACTCAGATTTTGCTGATATTGTCAACAAGGCCATACAATTTGCAAATTGATCATTAATTTCTAATTCTCTTATTGAATTTTTATAATCAACAGGGATGTATTGTTATTCTTTTTTAAGCCCATAAGCAAATGACTAACTGCTTAACTTTCTTAAAAAATGACTAATGCAATGTACTACATTAAAATTTCTTAGGATCAGAAACTTGAGTTTATTTCATGCATCTATATTTTCCTAGATCTATAAACTTGAGTGACTCATTTAGCATCTCTGACTCACAAGTTTCTTATCTCTGCATCATGAAGATTATTGTCATGGTTATCCTTCAGAGCAAAGATTTGTCAACACATTGTTTCCAGACACTTAACAATAGGGATTGACATTTTAGGTAGAAGAGTAAAACTAGAAGCCTATGTGATGAAATTTTGATTAAAATATATTCTATATTCTTCAGTCATAGAAGAGAATACTGTTTCCTGTTCTTCTGATTTCTGTGGAGTGAGATCCACTACAAGCCAATTTTTCTGGTCTCTTTCTTGCTTCACACCTTTTACTCATCCTTCTGAATAAGAAAATGTTACTTGATTCGTGGGCAACAGCCATTTATCTTTCTTTTGTTGACTGCGCGGAATTAATCTATTAAAATATTACATGTGCTGAATTATGTGCCACCAAAATTTATATATTCAACCTCTAACCACCACTGTGATATGTATTTGTTGATAAGACCTTTAAGAGGTAATTAAGGTTAAACGAGGTCATTAGGTTGGGGCCCTAATCTGATAAAGCTGCTGCCCTTATAAGAAGAGAAAGACATAGACATCACTCCTCAATATGTAGACACATCAGGAGGCAGCCATCTGCAAGCCAGGAAAAAAAGATCTCACCAGAACCTGACCATGCTGGCACTCTAATCTTAGACTTCCAGCCTCCAGAACTGTGAAAAAAAGCACTTCTGTTGTTTAAGCCACTCATTCTGTGGTATTTTGTTACTGCAGTTCAAGCTGATAAATACCAAAGGCTACAAAACTTTCTCACATGCATGAAAATACAAAGCAGAGAACTCTAAGGGCCTGCATGTCCATAAGAATAATGGGAAAATAAGCAAAAAACTCTCAAAAATCTTTGTGGGAACTCTGAAAAATAGTGAAAGGTTTACAGAAACCAAGCCAATGTTGGATAAAGTAAAAGATGATTTAAACATTTTAGGAGAGCTTTGTGGCTTTATAATATACCCTACCATCCCCTTCCCTACTCAGTGATAGTCTTGAAGCCAGCAGCCCAAATTTCAGGTATGTGTCCTTCGTTCTAGAGGGAGAAGAGTAAACTTTCTTCTCATTGAATTATGTTTTACTTTTCTGGCCTATCCAAAAACTTCCTGAAGGACTGAAACAAGGTGCTTGCCATCTTTTGCCTTACCCATAACTTTCTAGCAATAGAAAAGTGGCTAAGGAGAGGACTTTTCTTAAAAACATAGGCTAATGAACAAGCCATTGTCACTTCTCATCAAAAAGAAGGACAGAGTAGTCACCAAAAGTTATCACTTCCTTCACAGTTTTTCTTTTGGCAAGGTTTCTACCTTTCCCACAATCTTCCAATACTATAGAAACTGACAAAAGTACCCCTGAAAATGGTCATTCTAGCAGCACGATAAAATAAAATGTTCTCTATTTTTTGCTGTGGCACTTTATATCATTTTTACTCTGTAGAGACCTGGAATAAAAGAATACAGTTTGTACAAACAATAGAAATACTGAAAGCGAAAAGGAAAAGTTAGGAATACAATGGTGAAAATGGGCTTTGAAAAGCTGTAATATATGCCAAAGATCTAGAAAGCTAGGTGCATGCCTAGGACAGAATGCATGAAATCACCATTGCAGAATTGTAACTAAGACAGTAAAAGAGATTTGACCTAACCAAATCCATCTTGCTTCCATCCTCCAAGTTGTCCTTGTTCATTCCTGGGTGTAGGCTGAACTAACTTTGAGAAGAACTTAGTTTATAGTTTAAAAAGGCAGAACTAATTTTAGGAGGAACTTAGCTTATACTTTGAAACCAAAATGATAACAGCTAGTTTCCAAAACAAACCTCCTTCCTGCCTGAGGACAAGACTGCCATTGTAGGACTAACAAATTAGCCACAAGATTGGAAATTATGGCTTAGGGGTCCTACAGCTGGAGGCCACAAGATTCTGACCCTCCCTAAACTGCTCCTAAGATCAGCGCTTGAGATATTTTGCAAACCCTGCACTTGATGTATCAAGTGGCACCAACCAGATCCATTAACTGGCTCATCTGATCTTGTGGCCCCCACCCAAGAACTGACTCAGCACAAGAAGACAGCTTCAGTTCCCAATGATTTCATCTCCTACCTAAACAATCAGCACTCCTGGCTTACAGGCCTCCCCCCATCGACGAAGTTGTCCTTAAAAACTCTGGTCCCTGAATACTCTGGAGACTGATTTGAGTAATAATAAAACTCTGGACTCCCGTACAGCCGGCTCTGCATGAATTACTCTTTCTTAATTGCAATTCCCCTGTCTTGATAAATTGGTTCTGTCTAGGCAGCAGGCAACGTGAACCCACTGGGTGATTGCATGCATGCTGAGAAAAAAACTGGTAAGAACCTAGACTTTTACTACCAGCTAATCTTCAGCTCAGCAAAACCAAAAATTGAAGGCTAAAACAGAATTATAAATAATATTGAAAGAGTACTTTAAAATAGAACCAGTCTGCAAAAACATGGTATTTCTTTTTTAAATTTTCTTACTTTTGTTTGACCCCAGGCATTTAAGAAAACTTTTCAAATAACTAGATGGCCACAAGCTAAAAGAAAAAAGATTGCAGAGACCACACAGAACAATGAATACGGTCTTTACAAAAATAGTTCCGAAAAGTCACCAATCAAACTGCTACAACCCACAGCAAGCAACAACAAGGAAAACTCTAAGCAGGGGGAAGAATTTGATATACACAGTTACCACATTTTCCAAAACGTCCATTCTTCAACAAAAAATATGAACCAACTTTAAAAAAAAAACAAAACATGGCTTGCTCATAAGAAAAAAAGGAAATTAACATAAATGGTCTTTGAAAAGACATATCTATTGTACTTGCTATACAAATATTTTAAGTCAATTGTGTTAAATATCCTCAGAGGTAAACGAAACCATGGACAAAGACCTAAAGGAAACCAGGAAAATGATGTCTCTACAAACAGAGAGTGGTGTTAAAAGACTGAACCTTTTTTAAAAAAAAAAAAAAAAAAAAAAATCAAAAAGACATTATGGACTTTAAAAAAACAAGTGATTATATGGAAATTTTATTAGAGGATTTTAATATCAGGTGTTGGTAGGCAGAAGAAAGAATCAGTGAACATGAAGATAGATCAATAGAAATTATCCGTCTTGAGGAGGAGAACCAAAAGGAACAAAGAAAAATGAACAGAGCCTGAGACCTGATCTGATCTGAATTGCCTGTGGCAATAGTGAGGCAGATTAATTAAGATAAAGACTGACAAAAGGGCCAGAGTCTCTTGGCTCAGTTCCCTGCTGGAGACCCAAAGCTTTTTGCACAAACATAGGTAGAAAAAAATCAGATATATTTTTTACCTGCAAGATGTAGGTAGCTTTTTTACCTGCAAGAGTAGGTAAATAAAAATCAGGAGTTGGAGAAGTTTCTTTGTTGTTGTTGTTGTTATTGATTTATTTCTTTGTTTTGTTTTGTTTTTTGAGGATTTTTTTGTTTTGTATTTTTTTTCTTAGAGAACTTTCTAGAACTCCTTGATACAGAAGCTCCATGCACTGTGGTACTAAAACTCATTGGTGAAGTCCTGACTTGAACTATAATTAGATTGAGAG
The DNA here is from genome assembly GCA_963573385.1 of Cacajao melanocephalus. Classification (NCBI taxonomy): domain Eukaryota; kingdom Metazoa; phylum Chordata; class Mammalia; order Primates; family Pitheciidae; genus Cacajao; species Cacajao melanocephalus. The sequence goes on along the minus strand of CAUYLG010028323.1, from coordinate 4,264 downwards.
AACATAAAAATGTACATGTTGATAGGAGTAAGAAAATTGGAAGGTTTTATCAGGCTTTATGTAAAAAGTTTGTGTCTCCTTTACCTGAATGTTTTATTGGAATAGATGTTATATCTAGCTGGGGAATACTTCTTCTGTCTAGTATTATAAAACAAAAATTGATGATAAAATCCTAATGAAGGCTATAATCATGAATGTAAGGCTTGATAGAATTAAGATAAAAGTTTGTAGGAAAATTGATATATTGAACTGGCTTTCTGTGAAGTAGTTGTCACTTTTACTGGATAGTATTATGGGATGGATATTGCATCTTATTGGGGAATGATTCTCCTACTTAGTATTATAAAACAAAAGGCATGTAAACCTGCCCTTCAAGTAATAATTGGACATGATAAATGGGAACCAGTAACATTACCCAAGCCCAAACAATATAGAGTGGAAGTGGGAGTGTTGATATAAACAAATAATCTGTGTGATAACCCTATGTGGAATGTATACTGAGGCTTATGGCAAAGCCTGTGAGTGCCTCTCAGTGACAACTACTAGAATTATTGACTAAAGAATTTCCATCAGAGACATAATTACAGACTTGCTGTTGAGCTTTAATTGAGACTGCCTCAATGAATAAAGAACATAAAATAATCTTGAAACTTGAAATACAGATGACGTCTTGAATGATGTCAGATCAACACTCTAATGGAGATGGCAGTGCCAAAAAGAGTTCCATAATAAAATGGAGAGCATTTATACAGGATCATGTGACCTGGAGAATGCTAGAAGATACTCAAAAGCAGGGAGTCTCTTTTCCCGTAGGATGGAATCTGGAACAACAGTTCTCAACTGAAAAACAAAGAGCTATTTGGTTTTTGGATGGCAATTCCAAGATGAACAGACAACATCCTGCTTGGAAGGCCACCACTCTGATTGAAGAAGATAAGAAATCTACTCAGTGAGCTGAACTTTATGCTGTTTTCCTAGCAGTAAAGGAAGAATTGAACAGTGGTTAAAAAGCCACTATATTTGGGATTTTACTTACTTATGGACAGTGGCCAAAGGCCTAGACACATATTTAGGGAGGAGAGAAATGAAAACCTGGCCTATTCAAGGGATGCCATACATGCATCCCTATAAGGCCAAAAATCTGAAGGGTGTACTAAAGTAGAACATGTTAATGCCCATCAGAACTCCCTTCCAGGTATGGAAGGTGATTGGAATCAACAAACAGTTATCTCCATGGGCTTGCTTGAGGTAGTCATCTAGGTCCATGAAATAGGTGAATATGAGAGTACTCCAGCTATGCAGAAATAAGCTGAATCTACATATATTCATCTTACAGCCTCTGAGGTACAAATTGTCAAGGAAAAGTTTTCTATCTGCCAGCAAAAGAGATAGATACTACAGATGATTATGTGGCAGAATCCCTTATTGGAAGGCCCTGAATATAGCCAGCAAATGAAACTGATGCTGGTAGCCCTAGCGGGCTACAAATGGGTCTTAACAGAAATAGACACTGAATCTGGGCTGGGATTTGCTTACCTGGTAGAAGATGAAAATGTTCAGAATGCTGTAAAAGAACTGAAATAGCAGATATTGTACCAATTTGAACTTCCAAGTTATCTTTCTTCAAGGAACACACTATATAGCCCATATGTTCCATATGATCAGAGACTTGTCTGCCTCAAAATAATCGTTTGATAGAAAATTCAAGTGGGCAATTGAAACACTGGTTATTTAAGATGGGAGATACAAGCCTGAAAGGCTGGCTTACATGTTTTCATGAGTTTGAGCTCACAAACAACATGAGGAAGCCAAACGGAGTGTCTCCAATAGATAAATTATCCTGTTTTCCCCCTAGAGAAGGAGGGAGGATGCCAGTATGATAACTATACTTTGTTTTTCTTTCTTTCTTCCCTACATCTGCTTAACTTTCTTTTTCCTGACTGAGGCAGTGACCACAGGACCAAAGCTGCAGCTACAATTGACAAAACAAGGTTGATTCCAAAGCAAGAAGCTGTACCCATATTTTTAAATCTTTATGTCAGAATTACAAATAGCCTGTTGGGGTGGGTTTCATCTTTAACCTATCCAGAAAAAAATGGGATTAAGAGTAAATGCAACTGTACTGCCTAGTGGCCAAGATAGCTCACTAGTTCTATATTTATGTAACCCTACCTTGTATGAGTAAGAGTAGACTGAGAGAGAGATACCTGCCAAACTAATATTATTGCCTGCAGTCTAGATGAGAACAGTGGTTGAACTTAATATCCCTTTCATTAAGGGTGTTACTACTTTAGGTATTAATGAAGGGAAAGAGGAATAATAGCTGAGGGTTAAAAAATTAAAAATATATTATATAAGGAGGAAAATCCAATACACATTAATACCTCAGGACCCCATTTTAACCAGATGCCTGAAATGGTGAAGCTACATGTTTGTTGCATTTGGAACCTGGCAAGATCAAATGCAAGTCTGTAAACCTGAGTTAATTCACTCTGGGAGACATTTTCATACATATAATAAAGGACTAGATGAACTATTAACGAATGAATAGGACAGTAGTAATGTGTCAATATCTTTTTGCCACTATGATCCTTGTATTAGAAGAGATCCATGGTGAAAGATCAGGGGGTGCCCTGTGGTATAATATAAAATATATTTGGTCCTTGTCCCTGGATCCTATCATAGAACTCTTAAAACTCCTGGAATTTCCAGAGGAATAGGAGTATGTTTTGTTATTCAAAATAAGACCCTTTGATAATCTGGAGTTTATGATAATAAAGTTACTTAGGATGGGTCCCTTGGATAGCCTCAGGATGGGGCCAGTCACCAGAAAGAACAAATAATTAGAGGATAAGAGGGTTCAAATTTTCAGTCACACCCACTAATTTCTGGGATGTGATGGAGTGCTGTGGATCAAGTTCTATAACAACCTTTGAACAACAAGAGTTGATGAGCTTTGGGTTGCTGAACACATGGAGGAAAAGTCTTGTGGAACTAAGCCCTCAGCCTGTGACATCTGACACTATATCCAGGTGGTCTGCCTATAACTTCTGTCCTCCTGAAATATTTAAAATCAAGCTGTAACTCAACCACCTGGAGCAGGTGTTCGCAGAACCTCCTGAGGCTGTGTCTTGGGTCATGGTCCTCACATTTGGCTCAAAGTAAATCTCTTCAAATATTTTACAGGGTTTGGCTTTTTTCATCAACAATGCCAAATGATCTTCAACAAGGGTTCCAGGATTATTTAATGGGGAAAGTGTAGTGTCTTTAACAAAGAGTGTTAAAAATATATATCATCCACATGTATAAGAGTGACAAAAAATCACTCACAATGGATTAAAGCCCTAAACATAAGATCTAAAACTATAAAATTCCTAGAAGAAAACATAGGGGAGAATCGTTATGATGTAGAACTTGGTGATGATTTCATGGATATAATATCTAGAGCATAGGCAACAAAAGCAAAAATGGACAAGTGGGATTATGTCAAACTAAAAAGATTCTGCATGGCAAAGGAAAAAATCAACAGAGTGAAAAGGCAACTATAGAATAGAAAAAATATTTGGAAATTACATATTTAATAATGGTTAATATCCAGAATACATAAAGAACTCCTACAACTCAACAACAAAATCAAATGACCCAAATAAAAAATGGACAAAGTACTCAAATAGACATTTCTCTAAAGATACACTAAACAAGAATATGAAAAGATGCTCAGCATTGCTAATTGAGAAATGCAAATCAAAACCACAATGAGGTATCACTTCACTCAGCAGAGGGAAAAGGCAATCTATAGAATGGGAGAAAATATTTGCAAGCCATACAGCCAATGAGGGGTTAACAACCAAAATATATAAGAAACACCAGGACAGGTAAGGTGGCTCATGCTTGTAATCCTGGCACTTTAGGGGGCTGAGGTGGGAGGATTGCTTGAGGTCAGGAGTTCAAGACCAGTCTGCCAAACATAGCAAGAGCCCATCTTTAAATTAAAAAAAAAAATTAGCTGGGCATGGTAGCATACATCAGTAGTCCTAGCTCCTCAGGAGTCTGAGGCAGGAGAATCCCTTGAGCCCAGGAATTTGTGGGTGGAGTGAGCTATGATTGTGCCACTGCACTCCAGCTTGGGCAAGAGCTAGGAAAGAGGAGAAGAAGAGAAGAAAAGAGAAGAGAAGAGAAGAGAAGAGAAGAGAAGAGAAGAGAAGAGAAGAGAAGAGAAGAGAAGAGAAGAGAAGAGTAGGGGTGGGGAGGGGAGGGGAGGGGA
>CAUYLG010028321.1:0-14164 GCA_963573385.1 Cacajao melanocephalus | reverse complement strand
ACACTCCCACCAATAGTGTAAAAGTGTTCCTATTTCTTCACATCCTCTCCAGCATCTGTTGTCTCCAGATTTTTTAATGATCGCCATTCTAACTGGCATGAGGTGGTATCTCAATGTGGTTTTGATTTGCATTTCTCTAATTATCAGTGATGATGAGCATTTTTTCATGTTTGTTGGCATCATATATGTCTTCTTTTGAAAAGAACTTTTATTCCTAAACAGGCAATCTATAGAATGGGAGAAAACACTTGCAAACTATGCACCCAACAAAGGTCTAATATCCAGTATCTGTGAGGAAATTAAACAAATTTGCAAGCAAAAAACAACCCCATTAAAAAGTGGGCAAATGACATGAACAGATATTTTTCAAAAGAAGAAATACATGTTGCCAACAAGCATATGAAAAATGCTTAACATCACTAATCATTAGAGAAATACAGATGAAAACCACAATGAAATATATTCTCGTACCAGTCAGAATGGCTATTAATAAAAAATCAAAAAATAACAGATGCTGGCAAGGTTACAGAGAAAATGGAATGCTTATACACTACTGGTGGGAATGTAAATAAGTTCAGACACTGTGGAAAGTAATTTGCCAATTTCTAAAAGAACTTAACATGGCATTACCATTCAACCCAGCAATCCCATTACTGGGTATATACCCAAATGAATATAAATAATTCTACTATAAAGACATCTGCACACATATGTTCATTGTAGCACTATTCACAATAGCAAAAAAACCTAAATGCCCATCAATGGTAGACTGGATTTTTAAAAATCTGGTACACAAACACCATGGAACACTAGACAGCCATAAAAAAGAATGAGGGTATGTTCTTTGCAGCAACATGGATGGAGCTAAAGGTCATTATCCTATGCAAACTAACACAGGAACAGAAAATGAAACAACACATGTTCTCACTCTTAAGTTAGGCTAAGCATCAAGTACATATGGACACAAAGAAGGAAAAAACAGACACTGGGGCCTGCTTGAGGGTGGAGGGTGAGAGGAGGGTGAAGATCAAAAAACTACACTTTGGTTACTATGCTTATTACCAGGGTGATGAAATAATCTGTGCACCAAGCCCTCGTGACATGCAATTTACCTATATAACAAACCCATACTTGTACTTCTGAACATAAAATAAAAGTTAAACAAAAGAATGTTCTCTTGATGTGTCAGAGAAAGAAATTACATGAGCAAGCAGACATGAAATGCTTCTATTAAATTGAATATATCTATAGGTTTCTGCAGAAAGCTAATTACATTTGAATATGAATGCTTCTCATAGGTCAACATCACCATTAGGAGCAGAAAAGGATGACAAAGTGAGCTCTTCATCACCCATGGAGTCTGCAGTTGTAAGAGCACTAACAAATGAAATAGGAGACATGATCACATATTACACACTGGTAGTAAATAGAGGCGATTGTGAAGCTATTTCTGAATTGTGAACTTCATTCTCATTTCTACCTGGCTATTGGAGAGACTAGAAAACCAAAGAGATAGAATAAAAATACAATATGCGGAAACCCTAGAATAATTCACAAGAACATAATTAGAATCATTTAGGGGACTTTTAAAGAATAGGTGAAAAATGATCGTGGATATCTACATTTTTCAAGAGCCCATAATGTGACTCTGATACATGCCAGAATTGAGACCTACTGTAACATAAACAAGTTAAAAACAAAACAAGATAATTTATATAGATTCAAGACTTTGAGTCAAAATTAGAACTTGAATTTTTTAAAAGCAATATATTTCACATTTAAGGTAATTATGTGTCAGTCCTGAACTATCTACTTTTGCAAAATATCTAATGCAGAAATAATGTCAAAGTAGGTACAATGACATTTGAGAAATGAGAAAACTGAGGCTCAGATCTCTTTCATCCACTGTCATTGTTCCCAGTGCACTGCACCAATATTTGTGCTCAACTCAGAGAAAGTAGTACCATATTGGGATGCCTCAACTAAGATGAAATCACATTAGCAATATAATATACTTCTTTTTCTACTATGTCTAAGGGTCTTATTCAGCTCATATATATAATTTGAGGCTCATTTACTTTTAAAATGACAGGAGTAGGCTAAATGGCCAGAAAGTACCATAATTTGGGAATATTTCTCTTTCTTCTCTTTCTATAGATACTCCAACAATTTTGTGCCTATCTCTTAAAATCCATAGCATTCGCTGTCCTCTGACCAGTGTGTTCCTTGTGCACACTGTGTTATTTGCTCTCAGGTGCACCACACGTTCTGGATCCCCTCTGAACTCTCTCTTCATCATTAAAATCTTTATTTAGTCTATTCCCTATCCCCTGTTTGATAACTGTCTTGAAAATTCAAGTTATTTCCCAATCTAAAGAAGAAAATGGAAATTATTTGGAACTATGTGAATTTTAGACAATAGCACGTGGTCACTGGGAAAAAATGTATTGGTTTCAAATGGGATAAGAGTACGGCTTTTCTAAAGCACACCAACCTGCCTATCAGGAAACATGAGATTTGATATAAATGGGTAGCTCTTTGTTATTCTATGTATCCCCCTATTAGACCAAATAACAAATAAGAGAATACTCAATTTCATCAGCACAAAACATGGTTTGATGGGAAAATTTATTTTCTGTGGGCAGGTAGTTGAGGAGGTTTTAGGTGATCACTTTATAGAGCCAAAGAGACTCCCAACACCCCATGAAAATGCAGAAACTGAGGCTCAAAAGAGGCTAAGTGAATGGGCCCAGGACACATAGATTGTAAATGCTGGTTTTAACACTTCTGCTGTTTGATCTGTTACAAAGTTTATAGAATGGAAAACATTTTCTAACAAATAATATGCCAATGCTGAAAATGAAAAACAGCAAAAAACACAAAGAAAGAAAATAATTGAAAAGATACAACATATCCAACTCAGACCTCAGCCATACTGATAAATAAAGCATCCTTTTATTCTGTCATTCAACTAATAATTGAAAGAGTACAATACTTGCTACATACTAAAGACTCAGAGAAGGTTGGGGAGGAAGGAAAAACCATAATTCATGCCCCCAAAGGTCTCATAATCTAGGGCTGGACATCTTAAACTTAATGCTTTGAGGGACATAGGGAAATCCTTGAACACACTAAAATTTTTGAAAATTTTTATGGGGGCATTTTTATCTCGGAAGAGAATCTCACTTTTTATTCTATTTTCAAAGGATACAATGATATGAGATTTGCAATAAAGTAAGAACCATATATTTGAATACAATTCAGCAGCAGGTAGTGTCAGGAATCTTAAATATAATTTTCCTACATAAGCTTTTAAACGATCAATTTTTCAAAATCAACTCCACAACAATTTGATAGTTATTATTTTTACAGCATAAGAAACTATATAAATCCTTGCAAAGACAGAAGAAATGATATATCAAAAAGCAAATAACACTCATATTTCATAGACCCCATTTAAATAATTGAAGTTATTTAAATGACAGGATTGTATAAAATGATCTCAAATATCATTTAAAAAATTAAAGATGACTTACCTTTTTTGTTGTTTTGAGTTGAGGTTCGTTATGTTGCCTAGTCTGGTCTTGAACTCCTAGGCTCAAGTGATCCTCCCACCTTAGCTTCCCCAGTAGCTGGGAAAGATGGTTTACCTTTGAGAGACAAAGATAAAAGAATCTGTTAATGGTGAACTGAATTACATTAAGAAATGAGTGGGAAATGAACTTAGTATATTCAAATATAGGGTTCACTTATATTCCAATTTGTAACTACATACTTTTTCATCCAAACAAGAACATTTTTAAATTAATTTTACTGTGTATAATTAAGGTCTACAACATATTATGGGATATATATAGATAGTAAAATGGTTACTGTGGTGAAGCAAGTTAACATATCCAACATTTCACATAGTCACCAATTTTTTTATTATATTTTAAGTTCTGGGGTACATGTACAGATTATACAGGATTGCTACATAGGTATACACATGCCATGGTGGTTTGCTGCATCCATCCCCCTGTCATCTACATTAGGTATGTTTCCTAATGTTATCGCTCCCCAATCCCCCCACCCCCTCCTATCCCTCCTCTAGTCTCCGCAGCGCCCAATAGGCCCCAGTGTGTGATGTTCCCCTCCCTGTGTCCATGGGTTCTCATTGTTCAACACGCACTTATAAGCAAGAACATGCAGTGTTTGGTTTTCTGTTCCTGTGTGAGTTTGCTGAGAATGATGTTTTTCGATGTGGCAAGAGTAGCTAAAATCTACTCATTTAGCAGAAATTCCCAATGCAGTACATTTGTACTAACTTTAGTCCTTGTGTTGTTGTACATTAGATCTCTAGATTTGTTCATCCTACATATTTGTTCCTCAATTTGCATCCTCTGATCTACATCCCCTCATTTCTTCCCTGTGCCTCCACCCTTGGTACCCACTGTTTTATTCTCTGTCTCTGTATATTTGCCTTTTTTAAAAAAGATTGATAACAAATGTTGGCAAGGGTGTGGCAAAAAGGAAACTCTTGTACATTGTTGGTGGAAATGTAGACTGGTGCAGCCATTATGGAAAACAGTATGGAGATTCCTAATGAAATTAAAAACAGAACTATTTTAAGCCAGAAAATTGGCGGTAATGTGCTATGGTAACTATAGAAAACCGGTACATTTGTGTTATGTGTTAATCTGCTATTAAATCTGACTACCGCTTTTCAAAAAAATCTTTTTAAAAACTATCATACGACCCAGCAGTTCCTCTTCTGAGTACATACACACACAAAAATTAAATCACCACTTCAAAAAGTTATCTTCACTTCTATGTTCATTGTAGCATTATTTTTCACAATAGCAAAGATCTGGAAATGGCCTATGTGTCTGTTCGCAGATGAATGAATAAAGAAACTGTGGTATATGCATGTATCGAATACAGTATTATTCAGCCTTAAAAATGGAGATTCTGCCATTTGCCACAACATAGATGAACTTGGAGAACATTAAGCAAACAAGAATATTTTTGATATTAAAAAGGAAGACAAAAAATAATCAACAGTCATAAACCAAGGTATATGGTCAAACCAATGTTACTGAATATATCAAAATATTAAACTTGAATTTTTTATTGTTGTTGTGTTGGGTTTTTATTTCATTTGCTATGTTTTTCTTTTTGATTGAAGACCCCAGACCTAGAGTCCTATAATCATATATCAACCAACTTTATATATGGACAAATTTATGCAAATTTGTAAATGCAATTTTCATGAGACTGATTTTTTCCCTCAACTTCTTACTGACTAATTTAATTTTCTCATCAATAACAGTTCTTTAAAACAGAGCCACCATTTGACCCAGCAATCCCATTACTATATATATATCCAAAAGAATACATTGTACCAAAAAGACACATGCAGTTGCATATTCATTACAGCACCATTCACAAAAGCAAAGACACGGAATCAATCTAGATGCCCATCAACAGTTAACTGGATAAAGAAAATGTCATACATATATACCATGGGCTACTATGCAGCCATAAAAAATGAAATCATGTTTTGTGCAGCAACATGGACGGAGCTGGAGGCCATTACTTCAAGTAAATTAATGCAGTGACAGAAAACCAAATACTGCATATCCTTGCTCATAAGTGGAAGTTAAACATTGGATACTCATGGACATAAAAATGGCAACAATAGAAACTGGGGACAACTAGACGGGGGAGGGAGTGAGGGGGAAAAGGGCTGAAAAACTAGCTATCGGGTACTATGCTCAATACCTGGGTGATAGGATAATTTGTACCCCAAACCTCACCACCATATAATATACCCAGAAAACAAACCTGAACATGTACCCCCAATCTAAAATAAAATTTGAAGAAAAACAAAACAACAGAATTCAGTGTATAAAATCTAATTGCATGCAAGAACCAAGATTCTTATAGGATCCAATATACCAGATGAGCTAACTTTTCTCAGATACCTCACAAACCTTTCTACAGCAGAGACACATAGAAAATCATGCTGTGTTTTTAAATAACTTCCTCTCTAAACTAGAAAATCTCAAGTCCTTAATATGATGGCTCTATAAAACAAATCAACTAAAAATTATATTATTATGTTTAACTTTTCTTTAGTTCTTTTTGTCCGTGGTACCAATAGTTTTATCATAACCAGGGACTAATGACTTGATTCCAAGTAGACTATGTTGTCCTTTATTCCTAATGAGTTCTTATAGTTCCCTTAGAGCCTAAATTACTAGCATGAAATGTCTGTCTACTAACGAAATCCACTGGGAAAAACATTTTTGTTGACATGCCATAGTTTCTCCCTTGTTAATTCATTAATAATTCATTTTTGAAAAATTTTACAATTGACAATTTATCAGCCTCAATAAAGGTACAAATCTATTTGAGAGAGCTGTAGAGTTCTGGGTTGAGCTATGCATTCTGATTAGTATTGCCTTCTACACGTATTTTTGGTATTACTGTTATTTAGAAAATAGTCAATTTCACAAATGTCTGATAAATTCAAGAACAAAATGTTACCGCTTGGGGGTGTGAGGAGAGACAAAGAACAAGAAAAAAAGTCCAAATCACAGTGAGTGGTTGGAAATATGTCACTGTAAAGTCAACCAGAAATAACGTTTTGCATACTAAAAAAAAAAAAACTGAGGTACATTGATGTAAGCAAAAATAAATGCACACCCTATTATTATTACTTTGGCATTCAACTATTTGTTCTCTCCCTCTCCCTCTCTCTCTCTCTCTCTCTCTCTCTCTCTCACACACACACACACACACACACACACACACACAAACATACAATTTGTAGATCAATGCTCCAAAGCGACCTAAAGATCTTTTGCTTTGCTTTAGGCCCAAAGTGAGTTTTTTCTGACAGTATTTCTCTAAACTGACTCATGAAGAGCCTTTCTGGAATTATGTTATAATGGGACTTCTAAAAAAAATACTATTTGCTGAGTTCATGATGAAGTTAATAATAATTTCCAAAGCAGTTTTAAAGTAATAAAAAGTGGATGGGACTGGTACCATAAAACTTGTCACACAAGTGCAAAGAGTACATAACTGCCCCCCCACCCACTAACTTTCACATAAAATCTTGCCACCAGATAAAATATAGCTTTGGGGCTAAAAAGGAGAGAGCAAGTGACTCCTATCTCTGGCACTAGCCATAAGTAATTTACTGCTAGCTTGTAAACAATAGAGCAGCACAGTATGAATGCCAAAGATGGTCTTTATATGTCATAAAGCTACTCAAAAGTGCACTTGCTGCAGTAAGTCTGACTGTGAGCTTTGATGTGCTGGAAAAAATCCAGCTAAGCTGAGGTCATCAGTTAGTAGAAAACAATTTCCCTCATACACAGAAGCTGACTTATTGCTGTGCATCTGACACAGAGAGATTGGAATTTAAAAACAGGGTTACATAATATGAGTTAACTGGGAATCATGGGTTCTCTTTCTGAATGACTAGAACTAAAGCCAAATGTGTGTCACCTCCTTTACAGCAAGGTTTCTTAATTCGGCACTATTGCTATTTTGAGTCCTGATAACTCTGTGGTAGGGAGCTATCCTGTGTATTTTAAGATGTTTAGTGGCCCCTACCCACCAGATGCCAGTTATATCCTTACCCCTACACATCAGTCATGTCAACCAAAAATGTCTCCAGAAATTGTCAAATGTCCCTTAGGGAAGTAAAATTGCCCCTGGTTAAGAATTACCGGTCAGATGGGAGGCAGAACTTCCAGAAACATTGCAAGTTCACATGGTGGCTTTACTTAAATTTCTAATTTTATTCTGGTGAGATTTACTTCCTTTCCTAAATCAAAAAATACACTGAAAGAAACACCATTTGTTAATTGTCACACCCTTCCCACAAAACCCTTACCAACAATCAAAGCTAGTGAAATAAGTCTGTATCCTATTTCAGATCATATAAAGAGTTGAAAAATAAGGCATAAATGTAAAATGATAAAAAAGAATTACAGAGAAGTGTCTAACTGCTGGTCATTTTTTCCTTTAGTTTCTTAACAAATACAATACAAAAAGTAGTATTTTCTGGGATGCAAAGGGAAAGAAACCTAATAAATACCAAGTCTTTATTAATTTAGAATGCATGAAGCTATTTAAATAACAAAACCCTGCTCAGAAGAATGTATATTCACAATCATAAACAACGCATAAAGGAGGTAGATTCAGGAGAAACATAATTAAAAATTCTGATTAAAAAGTATCAGAAGCAAACAAATAGGCACAAAAATATCATTGACTGCAAATATCTTTACTATGTCAGTTTTCTCAAAATGTATATGTGTAACTCCCCACTATTTCAAAATGCTGGTCTGTGGATACTTATCCATTTTGTGGCTTACAATGCTTGACATCATAAGTCCTGCCAGAGTATCTTTGAATTCGACTTGATTTCTAAAACTTTACTTAAGTTTGCTTCAACCTTCTACTTACTCAAGGCCAGAACCTCCAAGTTAAGTGAATGACAGAACTAATATGGCTAAGAAGATATTGCCTTGTGTTGCTTCATAAAGCTTTCAATCTAATAAGTCATCAATGTCTATATATAAATTTATTGACTTCCATTGAGATTAACAGCAGGTTGATCATATTGGCTGAATTCAAATGAGTCCATTGGACCACATAAGTCAATAAATGTTGATCCAAATCATAAATAGCATCCAGGGTTGAGTTTAATGAAGCTTATAATAATCTACACAATAAGTCTTTTGTTAAGGAACATTGCCACTAAGAATGAAAACAAAGCTTAAGGTGACAGCATATTAATGTTGACATCCAAACCCAAATAAAACAGTTAACACATGTTCAGGTACAACGGGATATGCTGATGTAGCATTCTGAAACAATGTCATTAACATGTTTTAGAATGTTTTTCATTCTCAAAGCAATAAAATTGTGGGAACTTCTAGTTCCAAAATGGCAATATAGAAGTGAGCTGACTTCCCACCCTTTCAACAAAATAAAGCCATAAACAAATATACAGTGCTGAGGTTATAACCAGAAATATCCCAGAACTCAAAAATGTGAAAATGAGACAGTTCCATGGGCCACAAAGAAGTTAAAAAAAAAAAAACCTCCAAGAAGACAACATGATATTCAGACTTCCACATCTGTGATGCCTCTTCCCCTATTCTGTCTAGCACCAAGCATTCAGAAAATTTTCCCTTAACTCAATGTTTCTATACTGGGAAAAGTTAACTCAAGGCAGGCAAGCAGTTTCCTCAGCATCTTGAGTTCTCTGACAGGAGATCTGGCCATGTCTTAACCCACAGGAAGCATCACGAACGCCTGAAGGGAGAAATACATCTTAGGACAGGCAAAGACAAAGGTAACGGTAGGAATACTATCCCCACCCCTGGAAACTGCATTCTGTAACTCTGCAAAAAGAGATGCAAAAAATCAGAGTGGGTTCCGCAGCACCACACTGTATAAGGTTTGTTTCATAGGACCCCTGTACATGAACTCATAGCAAGCCTTCCCACACTGACAAGATATTCCCATTTGGACCTCTCTGCCATTTGGGAAGGGAAATACTCCATTTGTTTACTAGAGTTGAGGCAAACCTGGACTTAAGGTGCCACCTAGAACTGAAAAATAAGGAGTTAGTAACCTAGTAGTAAAGAACCTCTAAACAAATATATCCAATTTAAAAAAAAAAGCAAGTCAGAAAAAAAGACTGGAATAATACTCTAATGCAAATACATAGATGTACATCCACAAGAAACAACAATACACAAGGAACCATGATATTCACAAAAGGATAAAGCAAGGAACAAGTAGCAGACCTAAACAAGATGGTGATATGGGAACGCTCTGACCATGAATTCAAAATAGTAGTTGTTTTTAAAAACTCAACTCAGAGAAATTTAAGAGATTGAAATTATTTTTTAAAAACTAAACCAAAATACTGGAACTGTGAAATATATTTGCTGAATTGAGGCTTTCCACAGCAAAGTAGATCAAGCATAGGAAAGAATCATGTAAGCATGAAAACAGAATATTTGAAAATACATAGAGGAGAAAAAATGAAAACAAATGAAAATCACTTATACAGAAAATTACCTCAAAAAAAAACAAATCTAAGAATTATTGATGTTTAAGAGGGAGTTGAGCAAGAAAAAGGGGGTAGAAAGCTTATTCAAATAAATAAAATAAAACTTTCCAAAGCTCGAGAAAGATATAAGTATCCAGGTACAGGAAGGTCAGACAATGCCAAACAGATTAGGCCCAAGTAAGACTAACTCAACGCATATAATATTCAAACTTTAAGGTCAAGGAAAATGACAGAATTCTAAAAACAGCAAGAGAAAAGAAGCAAAGAAAACATAAAAGATCTCCAATTTATCTGATAATAGACATCTCAACAGAAACCATACGGGCCAGGAGGGAGTAGAACAGCATACTCAAAGTGCTAAAAGAAAACAAAACACTATCATATAAGAATATTGTATCAAGTAAAGTTATCTTTCAAATATGAAGGAGAAATAAAGTCTTTCTCAAACAAAAGCTCAGTAAATTCATGACAAGACCTACCTTACAAGAAATGCTGAAGGAATTTCTTTGATCTGAAACACACACACACACGTACATGCACACACACAAGAAATTTGGAAAAATGCCCTTTGAAGGTATAAAACCCACAGGTAAAATTAAGTACATGAACAACAATACTCGAATACTGTAATTGTGGTGTGCAATCCACTCATAACTGTACAATGAAGGCCAAAAGACAAGTCTGTTAAAAATAAAAAAATCAACAGCAACCTGTTAAGAGGCAGGTAATATGAAAACATGTCAATAGAGACAACTAAAAGTTAAAATATGGGGTGAATGGAGTAAATGTGTAAAAGTCTTTTTTGTTGTTGTTTATATTATTACTTTGTGATCTGAAATAAATTCTTATTTCATTAAAATAACTTGTTACTTCTATTTTTTTTTTGTAAGCCTCATGGTAACGACGATGAAAAAATCTAAAATAGGTTGAATAAAAAGCAACAAATTAAAACATACTACCAGAGAAAATCACTTAACCCACCAAGGAAGAAAGAAGACAAGAGAAAGAGAAAGAGAGAGAAAAGGAAGGAAGGAAGGAAGGAAGGAAGGAAGGAAGGAAGGAAGGAAGGAAGGAAGGAAGGAAGGAAGAAAGGAAGAAGGGAGGGAGGGAGGGAGGGGGGAAGGAAGGAAGGAAGGAAGGAAGGAAGGAAGGAAGGAAGGACGGATGGATGGACAGACGGAAGGACGGATGGACGGACAGAAGGACGGACGGATGGACGGAAGGAGTTACAAAACAACCAGAAAACAAAGAAGAAATTGATAGTAGGAAGACATTCCTTATTAGTAATAATGATGCATATAAATGGAGTTGATTCTCCAATTAAAAGGCATAGAGTAGTTGAATGGATAAAGAAGCAATACCTAACTATATCCAACTATATGCTGCCTATAAGAAACCCTCTTCACCTATAAAGATACACTAGGCTGAAAGCGAAGGGGTAGAAAATGACATTTCATGCAACTGTAAATCAAAAAAGAGTAGGAGTCACTATACTTACATCATATAAAATAGAGAACAAATCAAAGACTATAAAAAGAGAAAAAGAAGGTACCTGTATAATGATAAATGGGTCAATTCAGGAAGAGGATATAGTAATTATAAATATCTATGTACCCAACAATGGAGGTCCCAAGTATATAAAACAAACATTTATAGACCTAGAGAGATGGACTACAATTCAGTAATAGTAGGAGATTTTAATACCCCATTCTCAGTAATGAACAGATTATTTAGATGAAAAATCAACAAACATCAGAGTTAAACTATACACTAGACCTAGTAGGCATAATTGACATTTACAGAACATTTTATCCAACTGCTGCAGCATATACAATATTTTTCTCTTTTTTGAGACAGGCTCTCACTCTGTCACCCAGGCTGGAGTGCAGTGATGTGATCTCGGCTCACTGTAACCTCCACCTCCCAGGCTCAAGCAGTCCTCCCACCTCAGCCTCCTGAGTAGCTGGGGCTACAGGTGCTCACCACCATGCCAAGCTAATTTTTGTATATTTTGAAGAGATGGGGTTTCATCATGTTGCCCAGGCTGGTCTCCAACTCCTGAGCTCAAGTGATCCTCCCGCCTAGGCCTCCCTAACTGCTGGGATTACAGGCATGAGCCTCCACGCCAAGCCCACAATCTTTTCATCAGCACATGGAACATTCTAAAGAATAGACCACATCTTAGGCCAAAAACAGTATGAGCAAATTCAAAATAGTAGAAATAATATTAAGTATATTTTTTTACCACAATAAAATAACACTAGAAATCAACAACAAGAAAAACTTCAGAACTTTACAAACACATGGAAATTAAAAAACAAAACAAAACAAAAAGATCCTAAATGACCAATGGGTCAATAAAGATATCAAGAAGGAAATCTAAAAATTTATTGAAACAAGAGAAAACTGAAATGCAATATACCAAAATCTATGAGATACAGCAAAAGCAGTACTAAGAGGGAAGTTTATAGAAATAAATGCTTATATCAAAAAAACAGATAAACTTCAAATAAATAACCTAATGATGTACCTCAAGGAATTATAAAAGCAAAAACAAAACAAACCCAGAATTGGTAGAAGGAAAAAATAAAATAAAAATAGTAGCAGAAATAAATGAAATTGATAGTAAAAAGACAGAAAATTAATAAAATGAAAAGTTGGTTTTTTGAAAAGATAAAATCAACAAATCTTCAGCTAGAATAATTAAAAGAATACCAAAAGAAAATCAGAAACACAAAGGACATAACAACTGAGACCACAAAATTATAAAGAATCATTATAGACTATTATGAATAACTATACTCCAAGTCAGAAAACAAAAAAACAAATGCATAAACTCCTGGAAGCATATAACCTATCAAGGTTGAACCATTAAGAAACAGAAAACCTCAATAAACCAATAACTCGTAACAAGATCAAAGGTATAATAAAAGCTTCCATTTTTTAAAAAAGCCCAGGAATTTATGGCTTCATTGCTGAATTTTATCAAACATTAAAAGAAGAGCTAATATCAATTCTACTCAAACTCTTCAAAAGAAAATTAGGAAGAATACTTCCAAACCTATTTCACAAGCCCAGCATTATTCTGATACCAAAACCAGACAAGAATACAATGACAAAAATACAAGCTAACATCACCGATGAATATAGATTCAACATTTTTTAACAAAACACTTGCAAACTAAATTAAACAACACATTAAAAAGATAATTAATCATAATTAAGTAGGACTAATCCCAGGTATGCCAGGATGGTTGAACATATGCTAATAAACATATGTGATATATCACATTAACAGAACCAAGAACAAAAACCATCCGATTGTATCAATAGGTGCCAAAAATTTAATAAAACACAACATCCCTTTATGATTAAAACCCCCAACAAACTAGACATAGAAAGAACATACTTCAACATAATAAAGGCCATATATAACAAACTGATAGCTAAAACATCATACTAAATGGGGACAATTTTAAGGTCTTTCCTCTAAGATATGGAATAAGACAAGAATGCCTGTTTTTAACACTTTTATTCAATATAGTACTGGAGTTCCTGGCCAGAGCAATTAGGCAAGAAAAAGAAACAAAGGACATTCAAATTGGAAAGGAAAAAGTCAAATTAGTCTTTTTTGCAGATAATGTGATCTTACATTTAAAATAAACTAATGGTGTCACCAGAAAACTGTTAGAACCAATAAAAGAAATTAGTAAGGTTGCAGAATACAAAATTAACATACAAAAATCAGAAGTGTTTCTATAATCCAACAGTGAATAATCTAAAAACAAATCTAGAAAGCAATCTCATTAACAATAGCCATGACAAATATAAAATATCTAAATATCAGTTTAACAAAGGAAGTGAAAGATTTACATATGGAAAACTACAAAACACTGATGAAAAAAATACAAGAGGACATCCACCAAAATAGATATGTATTCCACGCTCATGGATTGTAAGAATATTGTGACAAATGACAATACTACCTGAATAAATGTACAGATTCAGTACAATTCCTATCAAATTACCAATGATAGGCATAACAGTAATAGAAAACAATCCTGGGGGAACGGAGAA